>JAOBSW010000252.1:0-168432 GCA_026214975.1 Gentiana macrophylla | reverse complement strand
GAAGAAAACATGAATTCGAACTCATACTAAAGATAAAACACAAATTTCTACTGCTATAAAGGAAAAACACAAATTTCCGGCGATGTCCACTGCTATCGTGAGAAAAACCTTTTTTCTTCAAGGACAACTCGTTACCAGAGAAAAACACGAATTTGAACTCGTTAATATGAAGAAAACATGAATTCGAACTCGTTACTAAAGATAAAACACAAATTTCTACTCGCTATAAAGGGAAAACACAAATTTCCGCGATGTCCACTCGCTATCGTGAGAAAAACCTTTTTTTCTTCAAGGACAACTCGTTACCAGAGAAAAACACAAATTTGAACTCGTAATATGAAGAAAACATGAATTCGAACTCATACCAAAGATAAAACACAAATTTCTACTCAAGTATAAAGGAAAACACAAATTTCCGCGCGATGTCCACTCATATCGTGAAAAAACCTTTTTTCTTCAAGGACAACTCGTTACCAGAGAAAAACACGAATTTGAACTCGTTAATATGAAGAAAACATGAATTCGAACTCGCTACCAAAGATAAAACACAAATTTCTACTCGCTATAAAGGGAAAACACAAATTTCCGCGATGTCCACTCGCTATCGTGAAAAAACCTTTTTTCTTCAAGGACAACTCGTTACCGAGAGAAAACACAAATTTGAACTCGTTAATATGAAGAAAACATGAATTCGAACTCATACCAAAGATAAAACACAAATTTCTACTCATATAAAGGGAAAACACAAATTTCCGCGATGTCCACTGCTATCGTGAAAAAACCTTTTTTTCTTCAAGGACAACTCGTTACTGTGAGAAAAACACGAATTTGAACTCGTTAATATGAAGAAAACATGAATTCGAACTCATACCAAAGATAAAACACAAATTTCTACTCATTATAAAGGGAAAACACAAATTTCCGCGATGTCCACTCGTTATCGTGAGAAAAACCTTTTTTCTTCAAGGACAACTCGTTACCGTGAGAAAAACACTAATTTGAACTCGTAATATGAAGAAAACATGAATTCGAACTCATACTAAAGATAAAACACAAATTTCTACTCGCTATAAAGGGAAAACACAAATTTCCGGCGATGTCCACTCGCTATCGTCGAGAAAACCTTTTTTCTTCAAGGACAACTCGTTACCAGAGAAAAACACGAATTTGAACTCGCAATATGAAGAAAACATGAATTCGAACTCATACCAAAGATAAAACACAAATTTCTACTCAATAAAGGGAAAACACAAATTTCCGGCGATGTCCACTCATATCGTGAAAAACCTTTTTTTTTCTCAAGGACAACTCGCTACTGTGAGAGAAAAACACGAATTTGAACTCGCAATATGAAGAAAACATGAATTCGAACTCATACCAAAGATAAAACACAAATTTCTACTCGCTATAAAGGGAAAACACAAATTTCCGCGATGTCCACTCATATCGAGAAAAACTTTTTTTCTTCAAGGACAACTCGTACTGCAGAGAAAAACACAAATTTGAACTCGTTAATATGAAGAAAACATGAATTCGAACTCGCTACCAAAGATAAAACACAAATTTCTACTCGCTATAAAGGGAAAACACAAATTTCCGCGATGTCCACTCGCTATCGTGAGAAAAACCTTTTTTTCTTCAAGGACAACTCTACTACCAGAGAAAACACGAATTTGAACTCGTTAATATGAAGAAAACATGAATTCGAACTCGCTACTAAAGATAAAACACAAATTTCTACTCGCTATAAAGTGGAAAACACAAATTTCCGGCGATGTCCACTGCTATCGTGAGAAAACCTTTTTTTCTTCAAGGACAACTCGTTACTGCAGAAAAACACGAATTTGAACTCGTTAATATGAAGAAAACATGAATTCAACTCGTTACCAAAGATAAAACACAAATTTCTACTCATTATAAAGGGAAAACACAAATTTCCGCGATGTCCACTCATATCGAGAAAAACCTTTTTTCTTCAAGGACAACTCGCTACTGTGAGAAAAACACGAATTTGAACTCGCAATATGAAGAAAAAATGAATTCAACTCGCTACTAAAAAGATAAAACACAAATTTCTACTCAAGTATAAAGGGGAAAACACAAATTCCGCGATGTCCACTGCT
Organism: Gentiana macrophylla; assembly: GCA_026214975.1. Classification (NCBI taxonomy): domain Eukaryota; kingdom Viridiplantae; phylum Streptophyta; class Magnoliopsida; order Gentianales; family Gentianaceae; genus Gentiana; species Gentiana macrophylla. The sequence goes on along the minus strand of JAOBSW010000252.1, from coordinate 166,309 downwards.
ATCGTGAAAAAACCTTTTTTCTTCAAGGACAACTCGTTACCAGAGAAAAACACGAATTTGAACTCATTAATATGAAGAAAACATGAATTCGAACTCATACCAAAGATAAAACACAAATTTCTACTCTATATAAAGGGAAAACACAAATTTCCGCGATGTCCACTCATTATCGTGAAAAAAACCTTTTTTCTTCAAGGACAACTCGCTACCAGAGAAAAACACGAATTTGAACTCGTTAATATGAAGAAAACATGAATTCAACTCGTTACTAAAGATAAAACACAAATTTCTACTCATATAAAGGGAAAACACAAATTTCCGCGATGTCCACTCATATCGTGAAAAACCTTTTTTCTTCAAGGACAACTCTGTTACTGTGAGAAAAAAACGAATTTGAACTCGCACATATGAAGAAAACATGAATTCAACTCGCTACCAAAGATAAAACACAAATTTCTACTCATTATAAAGGGAAAACACAAATTTCCGGCGATGTCCACTCATTATCGTGAAAAACCTTTTTTCTTCAAGGACAACTCGCTACCAGAGAAAAACACAAATTTGAACTCGTTAATATGAAGAAAACATGAATTCAAACTCATACCAAAGATAAAACACAAATTTCTACTCGCTATAAAGGGAAAACACAAATTTCCGCGATGTCCACTGCTATCGTGAGAAAAACCTTTTTTCTTCAAGGACAACTCGTTACCAGAGAAAAACACAAATTTGAACTCGTTAATATGAAGAAAACATGAATTCGAACTCGTTACTAAAGATAAAACACAAATTTCTACTCATATAAAGGGAAAACACAAATTTCCGCGATGTCCACTCGTATCGTGAAAAACCTTTTTTCTTCAAGGACAACTCGTTACCAGAGAAAAACACAAATTTGAACTCGTTAATATGAAGAAAACATGAATTCAAACTCATACTAAAGATAAAACACAAATTTCTACTCATTATAAAGGGAAAACACAAATTTCCGCGATGTCCACTCGCTATCGTGAAAAAAACTTTTTTTCTTCAAGGACAACTCATACCAGAGAAAAACACAAATTTGAACTCGTTAATATGAAGAAAACATGAATTCGAACTCGTTACTAAAGATAAAACACAAATTTCTACTCGCTATAAAGGGAAAACACAAATTTCCGCGATGTCAACTCATATCGAGAAAAAACCTTTTTTCTTCAAGGACAACTCGCTACCAGAGAAAAACACAAATTTGAACTCGTTAATATGAAGAAAACATGAATTCGAACTCATACCAAAGATAAAACACAAATTTCTACTCATATAAAGGGAAAACACAAATTTCCGCGATGTCCACTCGCTATCGTGAGAAAAACCTTTTTTCTTCAAGGACAACTCGTTACCAGAAAAACACAAATTTGAACTCGTTAATATGAAGAAAACATGAATTCGAACTCATACCAAAGATAAAACACAAATTTCTACTCGCTATAAAGGGAAACACAAATTTCCGCGATGTCCACTGCTATCGTGAAAAAAACCTTTTTTCTTCAAGGACAACTCGTTACCAGAGAAAAACACGAATTTGAACTCAAGCATATGAAGAAAACATGAATTCGAACTCAACTCATACCAAAGATAAAACACAAATTTCTACTCGTATAAAGGGAAAACACAAATTTCCGCGATGTCCACTCGCTATCGTGAAAAAACCTTTTTTTCTTCAAGGACAACTCGTTACTGTAGAAAAACACAAATTTGAACTCGTTAATATGAAGAAAACATGAATTCAACTCATACTAAAGATAAAACACAAATTTCTACTGCTATAAAGGGAAAACACAAATTTCCGCGATGTCCACTCAAGTATCGTGAAAAAACTTTTTTTTTCAAGGACAACTCGCTACCAGAGAAAACACGAATTTGAACTCGTTAATATGAAGAAAACATGAATTCGAACTCATACCAAAGATAAAACACAAATTTCTACTCGTTATAAAGGGAAAACACAAATTTCCGCGATGTGTCCACTCGCTATCGTGAAAAACCTTTTTTCTTCAAGGACAACTCGTTACTGAGAGAAAAACACAATTTGAACTCGTTAATATGAAGAAAACATGAATTCGAACTCATACCAAAGATAAAACACAAATTTCTACTCGTTACAAAGGGAAAACACAAATTTCCGGCGATGTCCACTCGCTATCGTGAAAAACCTTTTTTCTTCAAGGACAACTCGTTACCAGAGAAAAAACACGAATTTGAACTCGTTAATATGAAGAAAACATGAATTCGAACTCGTACCAAAGATAAAACACAAATTTCTACTCATATAAAGGGAAAACACAAATTTCCGCGATGTCCACTGCTATCGAGAAAAACCTTTTTTTCTTCAAGGACAACTCGTTACTGAGAAAAACACGAATTTGAACTCGTTAATATGAAGAAAACATGAATTCGAACTCGTTACCAAAGATAAAACACAAATTTCTACTCGCTATAAAGGGAAAACACAAATTTCCGCGCGATGTCCACTCGCTATCGTGAAAAACCTTTTTTTCTTCAAGGACAACTCGTTACCAGAGAAAAACACAAATTTGAACTCGTTAATATGAAGAAAACATGAATTCGAACTCGTTACCAAAGATAAAACACAAATTTCTACTCATTATAAAGGGAAAACACAAATTTCCGCGATGTCCACTCGTTATCAGAGAAAAAACCTTTTTTTCTTCAAGGACAACTCGTTACCAGAGAAAAACACGAATTTGAACTCGTTAATATGAAGAAAACATGAATTCGAACTCGTACCAAAGATAAAACACAAATTTCTACTCGTTATAAAGGGAAAACACAAATTTCCGGCGATGTCCACTCGTTATCATGAGAAAAACCTTTTTTTCAGCAAGGACAACTCGTTACCAGAGAAAAACACAAATTTGAACTCGTTAATATGAAGAAAACATGAATTCGAACTCATACTAAAGATAAAACACAAATTTCTACTCGTTATAAAGGGAAAACACAAATTTCCGCGATGTCCACTGCTATCGTGAGAAAAACCTTTTTTTCAAGGACAACTCGTTACTGTGAGAAAAACACGAATTTGAACTCGTTAATATGAAGAAAACATGAATTCGAACTCGTTACCAAAGATAAAACACAAATTTCTACTCGCTTAAAAGGGAAACACAAATTTCCGCGATGTCCACTCGTTATCGAGAAAAAACCTTTTTTCTTCAAGGACAACTCGTTACCACCAGAGAAAAACACAAATTTGAACTCGTTAATATGAAGAAAACATGAATTCGAACTCGTACCAAAGATAAAACACAAATTTCTACTCGCTATAAAGGAAAACACAAATTTCCGGCGATGTCCACTCGCTATCGAGAAAAAACCTTTTTTCTTCAAGGACAACTCGTTACCAGAGAAAAAACACGAATTTGAACTCGTTAATATGAAGAAAACATGAATTCGAACTCATACCAAAGATAAAACACAAATTTCTACTCGTTATAAAGGGAAAACACAAATTTCCGCGATGTCCACTCGCTATCGAGAAAAACCCTTTTTTTCTTCAAGGACAACTCGTTACCAGAGAAAAACACAAATTTGAACTCGTTAATATGAAGAAACATGAATTCGAACTCGTTACCAAAGATAAAACACAAATTTCTACTCGTTATAAAGGGAAAACACAAATTTCCGGCGATGTCCACTCGTTATCAGTGAAAAAACCTTTTTTTCTTCAAGGACAACTCGTTACCAGAGAAAAACACAAATTTGAACTCGTTAATATGAAGAAAACATGAATTCGAACTCGTTACCAAAGATAAAACACAAATTTCTACTCGTATAAAGGGAAAACACAAATTTCCGGCGATGTCAACTCGTTATCGGGGAAAAAACCTTTTTTCTTCAAGGACAACTCGTTACCAGAGAAAAACACGAATTTGAACTCGTTAATATGAAGAAAACATGAATTCGAACTCGTTACCAAAGATAAAACACAAATTTCTACTCGCTATAAAGGGAAAACACAAATTTCCGGCGATGTCCACTCGCTATCGAGAAAAAAACCTTTTTTCTTCAAGGACAACTCGTTACCAGAGAAAAACACAAATTTGAACTCGTTAATATGAAGAAAACATGAATTCGAACTCGTTACCAAAGATAAAACACAAATTTCTACTCATTATAAAGGGAAAACACAAATTTCCGGCGATGTCAACTCGTTATCAGTGAAAAAACCATTTTTCTGCAAGGACAACTCGTTACTGTGAGAAAAACACAAATTTGAACTCGTTAATATGAAGAAAACATGAATTCGAACTCATACCAAAGATAAAACACAAATTTCTACTCGTTATAAAGGAAAACACAAATTTCCGCGATGTCAACTCGTTATCGTGAGAAAAACCTTTTTTTCTTCAAGGACAACTCGTTACCAGAGAAAACACGAATTTGAACTCGTTAATATGAAGAAAACATGAATTCGAACTCGTTACCAAAGATAAAACACAAATTTCTACTCGCTTATAAAGGAAAACACAAATTTCCGCGATGTCCACTCGTTATCGTGAGAAAAACCTTTTTTCTTCAAGGACAACTCGTTACCAGAGAAAAAAACACGAATTTGAACTCGTTAATATGAAGAAAACATGAATTCGAACTCGTTACCAAAGATAAAACACAAATTTCTACTCGTTATAAAGGGAAAACACAAATTTCCGGCGATGTCAACTCGTTATCAGTGAAAAAACCTTTTTTCTTCAAGGACAACTCGTTACCAGAGAAAAACACAAATTTGAACTCGTTAATATGAAGAAAACATGAATTCGAACTCGTTACCAAAGATAAAACACAAATTTCTACTCATAATAAAGGGAAACCACAAATTTCCGCGATGTCAACTCGCTATCGTGAGAAAAAAACCTTTTTTCTTCAAGGACAACTCGTTACCAGAGAAAAACACAAATTTGAACTCGTTAATATGAAGAAAACATGAATTCAAACTCGTTACCAAAGATAAAACACAAATTTCTACTCGTTATAAAGGGAAAACACAAATTTCCGCGATGTCCACTCGCTATCGAGAAAAACCTTTTTTCTTCAAGGACAACTCGTTACCAGAGAAAAACACAAATTTGAACTCGTTAATATGAAGAAAACATGAATTCGAACTCGTACCAAAGATAAAACACAAATTTCTACTCGTTATAAAGGGAAAACACAAATTTCCGGCGATGTCCACTCGTTATCAGTGAAAAAAACTTTTTTCTTCAAGGACAACTCGTTACCAGAGAAAAACACGAATTTGAACTCGTTAATATGAAGAAAACATGAATTCGAACTCGTTACCAAAGATAAAACACAAATTTCTACTCGTTATAAAGGGAAAACACAAATTTCCGCCGATGTCAACTCGTTATCGTGAGAAAAACCTTTTTTCTTCAAGGACAACTCGTTACCATGAGAAAAACACAAATTTGAACTCGTTAATATGAAGAAAACATGAATTCGAACTCGTTACCAAAGATAAAACACAAATTTCTACTCGTTATAAAGGGAAAACACAAATTTCCGCGATGTCCACTCGTTATCGTGAGAAAAACCTTTTTTTCTTCAAGGACAACTCGTTACCAGAGAAAAACACGAATTTGAACTCGTTAATATGAAGAAAACATGAATTCGAACTCGTTACCAAAGATAAAACACAAATTTCTACTCGCTATAAAGGGAAAACACAAATTTCCGGCGATGTCCACTCGTTATCAGAGAAAAACCTTTTTTCTTCAAGGACAACTCGTTACCAAAGAAAACACAAATTTGAACTCGTTAATATATGAAGAAAACATGAATTCGAACTCATACTACCAAAGATAAAACACAAATTTCTACTCATATAAAGGAAAACACACAATTTCCGCGATGTCCACTCGCTATCGAAAAAAAACCTTTTTTTCTTCAAGGACAACTCGCTACCAGAGAAAACACGAATTTGAACTCGTTAATATGAAGAAAACATGAATTCGAACTCGTTACCAAAGGAAAAACACAAATTTCTACTCGTTATAAAGGGAAAACACAAATTTCCGGAGATGTCCACTCGTTATCAGAGAAAAAAACCTTTTTTCTTCAAGGACAACTCGTTACCTCGTGAGAAAAACACAAATTTGAACTCGTTAATATGAAGAAAACATGAATTCGAACTCGTTACCAAAGATAAAACACAAATTTCTACTCGTTATAAAGGAAAACACAAATTTCCGGCGATGTCCACTATTATTATCGTGAGAAAATACCTTTTTCTTCTTCAGGACAACTCGTTACCAGAGAAAAACACGAATTTGAACTCGTTAATATGAAGAAAACATGAATTCGAACTCGTTACCAAAGATAAAACACAAATTTCTACTCGCTATAAAGGGAAAACACAAATTTCCGGCGATGTCAACTCGTTATCAGTGAAAAAACCATTTTTTCAGCAAGGACAACTCGTTACCAGAGAAAAACACGAATTTGAACTCGTTAATATGAAGAAAACATGAATTCGAACTCGTTACCAAAAGATAAAACACAAATTTCTACTCGCTATAAAGGGAAAACACAAATTCCGGCGATGTCCACTCGCTATCGTGAAAAAAACTTTTTTCTTCAAGGACAACTCGTTACAAGAGAAAAACACGAATTTGAACTCGTTAATATGAAGAAAACATGAATTTGAACTCGTTACCAAAGATAAAACACAAATTTCTACTCGTTATAAAGGGAAAACACAAATTTCCGCGATGTCCACTCGCTATCGTGAGAAAAACCTTTTTTCTTCAAGGACAACTCGTTAACAAAGAAAAACACGAATTTGAACTCGTTAATATGAAGAAAACATGAATTCGAACTCGTTACCAAAGATAAAACACAAATTTCTACTCGTGATAAAGGGAAAACACAAATTTCCGCGATGTCCACTCGTTATCGTGAAAAACCTTTTTTCTTCAAGGACAACTCGTTATCGAGAGAAAAACACGAATTTGAACTCGTTAAATATGAAGAAAACATGAATTCGAACTCGTTACCAAAGATAAAACACAAATTTCTACTCGTTATAAAGGGAAAACACAAATTTCCGGCGATGTCCACTCGTTATCAGAGAAAAAACCTTTTTTCTTCAAGGATGTTCAGGGTCAATTTGTAGTGTTTTTAATGATATATTTTACATCAATTTCCCCCGTATATGGATGTTTTTCATAGAAATCGAGCTTATAATCGATTAATTGAGTAAATAGTGTTTTTAATAGGTTAATTGCAAAATGTAACGATTTATGTGCTTAAATTGGGATTTTATGTTATTTTGGGATTGTGTTACGCTTTGGTATATTTTCCTATGTTATAGATACATATTTTGGCATGCAAGAGGATTAAATGATGAGGTTTTGCATGGAAGAGAAGTGAAATGGAAGGAAGATGGAGATAAAGCTTGGAATGAAGCTTTCAAGCAGCCGAACTTCCGATGCAGTTCTTGATATGATATACACTGATTTGACTCTCGACCTCAAGAGAATATTTGTAGGGCTTGAGGAGAGGATTCTACAGGATTTTGAATCACTTCATTCCGACTTATGAGGCCCGAGATATGAGCGTTACAAGTTTGGATGCTGTTGCTGAAACAAGTGGAAAATCCCGAAAACGACTCGTAATACGACGGGCTAATCAAAAAGGCGTTTTCTGAAGAAGAGTCCTTAATGAAAGTTGTAGAGTTTTCCGAGAGCTTAATTATGACATTCGGATCATAATTTTTGGAGGTCTCTACAATTCAAGATATGAATTTTAGAAGTTTCATTCCTAAATCTATATTATTTCAAATTTGACATACATAATGCAAAATCCTAATTAATTTAGGATTCATTCAGCCGCCTTATTACTTCAAACCCTAGCCGCCTCTCCTACTATATATATATACAGCCCTTGCATGCAACCCTATCAGATATAATTCACACAAATTCATTCAGCCGCAAAATCACAAAGAGTAGCAGCAGCAGCTTCTGAGGGCAATTCATACGGTCACCCCGAGCCTTGTGCTCGGGTGATCCGGGTTAGATTAGGATGTCGTTTTTCTTCCGCTTTCGATTCATGGATTCAATCATGTACCAAACTACGTGAGTTTATTTATTTAATTTATTCAATCCTTTTTTATTTTTATGATCTTTGATTTATTTTGTATCTTTCTTTGATCATGATGCTATGTGTGAACTTTATCGAGAGATTGGTTTGCGATTGATAGTTTACAACATACGGAAGTTGAGTAACGTTAGATCACCATAGAAAGATAGGATTTTTAATCGTTAATGATGACAAATTAATCGATTAATTATCTAGGTTGTTAGGTTCTAAAATACGAGAGTTAACTTGAATCTAAACCTTAGTTTTGTATGGAAAATCGTTCTCAACATTCGGAAGAGGAGAGATCGATAAATTGAATTCACTAAGGAATTAGGAGTTCATAGCTTGAGAATAAATTCACTAAGAGATTAGGGGTTTGTATCTCGTGTAAAGGTGAAACCACAATTTGAATTAAAATCATGAGATGAACTAGATTGAAATCACTTGGTTTGTGCAATCGCTTGATCTCATGTATCTTTAGTTTAGTTTAGGTTGTGTTATTTTATTTCGTAGAGTTAGATTTATTTTAATTGCTCTTTCGCTTTATTTTATTTGTTCTTTCGCTTATTCGTTTTTCCTAAGTAACAATTGAAAGGAATTAGTGAAATTAGATTCAACATCCCAATTCCCTCGTGGATCGACTTATTGCATTTACCCTACTATGCTATCAACTACCCGATATTTGGTCGGTTAGAGTTAGTTTTGCATGTTAAGTATATGTTTATAAATTTTCTTTTTTTTATGATGCAAAATCTCCCCAACAAAAGTGGCGCCCGCTGCCGGGAATCGGTGTTTTGTTGAATTTAATTGAGTTAATTCTTCGATTTTGTTACGATTTATTTTTCGCTCAATAAAAGTAGCGATAAATAAGTTGAGAGTTTTTATTTTTGCCGTGTTTCGATGACCGTAGGTTAAGAATGTGCAAAAGTTTTTACTCAACTTATGAAACGTGAATTATGTGTTTAGTTGTTATCTAGTCTAACCTCTCGTGCTTTAATTTGATGAGGCCGCGATGTTGTGGTTGTTTTGAGTTGATGAACCGTTAGGATAATTAGGTTTTTCTGTGTTGTTCTGCGTTTACGCATATATTCGTTGTTTGGACGAATGGCCGGTGCGTTGGTAAGTGAACGCCCGCCCGCTTCATATCTGCGCCGCAGTGGGCGCCCGCTTGACTTGTCGAACGAAGGCCCGAGGGCTAAAATCCAGGTGAACGCCCGCTTTGTTGAACGCACGCCCAGTTCCGGGTAATTTCTCTTAACTTGATTTTTAATGCTTTATTTGATATGGATACTTTAATTTGAGCTTCTGTGGCTAATTGTTTTTACGTAGATGATCTGAACTTGCATGTTTACATATTTCCATCTACCGATCCATGTTAAATAACTGATTAATTTTTATTTACATGATTCATCCATGCAAGTTATAGTTACCGCCGGTTCTCGTATTATAATCGTATTGTTATTTAGTAGCTAATGTCGGTTTCGTATGCTACATACCGTTATGATGAATCTTGTGAGCTTTGAGACTTAGGTGCTTCCTTGTTATTTTTGTAACTCATATGGGTAGCTACTGTCGGTTTTCGTAATGCTACCATTCCAGTCTTATGAGTTATATATGTTTAGTATAGCTAACTGTTGGTTTTCCATAATGCTATCACCTTTGATGAGTCTTAAAGCGCGCTCACATCGCATGTAATGGACAAAGACTGCTGCTTATCGTAACCTGTCATTATTTGGTAGACGTTTATTTTATACATGTCATGTTGCAAATGATTGGGCTAGTTTTCTTTCTTTTATTTTCTTTTATTTTTACATATCACTTAGATGCATATCATGTAGTTGCATGTCATCTAGTTGCATTGTTTTTTTTATTTTTCTTTTATTTTTCTTGAGTGTAGTTAATCGCCGGTTTCGTAATACTACCTCGCTTTTTTTTTCCATGATGGTTACCGTTGGTTTTCCATATGCCATCATTATTTTAGTATTGCATATCACGAGGTTGCATTGTAATTTTTATCCATTTAGATTTCACCTAGCCTACTATTATTCATATGTGCTTTATTGTGAGTTATCTTTCCGGTTTCCGTCGCTCACATTTTTATTGATGAACTTTATAAGCTTCGTGGGCTTACGCTTAGATGTCCTGTGTTTTACCTTTCGTTGGTAATTTTTCCATCCGAGCTATTCTATCCTGTGCTTATATCTTCTTTTTCACTCTCCTTTGTTATATTTCTCCCTATCCCCGAGGTATTTCATGTTTTTCATGAGTGCAGGTGTTTGCATTAGCAATTGTGCGCTTTTAGATGAAGCCAGTTTTCCGGTGGATGGTCCACAGTTTACCGCTTTCATCCAGCATTTCTGGATCTGACTCATGACCACTTCCAGACTTGCACCTTCGAACTACAATCACCTAAGTACTTTATCTTTTCTTTAATTCTTCACAACTTGAGGACAAGTTGCAATCTAAGTGTGGGGAGAGGATGGTTTATATGTATCTATGAGTCGCTTGCTCAATTTCTATATACTTCTATAAAAAAGTGCTAAATTTTCAAAAAATTTTGTTTAGTCCTGAGTAACATTTCACTGGCATGCTAGTTTTATAATCTGGCACCTTTAGTTGCTATCAGTAGTCATATCATGTTCTGAGAATAGGTTTAGTAAGTCGATACTCACTTGAATTTCATTTCACGAACCTATTAGATGAAGAGCCAAATATAAAATAGTTTCCGGTTAGTTAAAGGAAAGTTAATTCTTGATACGTATAACACTTATTTAGCATTAATGAAAGTTAAGAACTTGTGCTATACTCACAGCTAGAATCTCAAGACTTTAGTGTTCTTGAGAACTTTGAGATTCTTGAATGTGTTAGAAATATATTTGACCGAGAGTTTCCAAAGAGTTTGAAAAATATAAAAATATATATATCTATAAATAATAAATGAATAGAATTTCTTTGCGGGAATTTTGTTTGTAACTATCACCTCGAGTCCATTTGGATACTGCCCCAATTGGGGAGTGTGGTTTACCTTGGACAGTAAGGGATTGAGTGATCTCAGGGTGACTGCCTCTAATGTAGGGGAGTGTGTTATACTTTTGAGACGCGACGATAGGAAATATAAAATATACGCTTTTTTGGAATTCTAAGTCAAGTTGATCTAAACCCAGTAGAGACCCGAAAGGTATTTTCTTGGTACTAAGCAAAGGAATTTAGTTGTGAGTTAGTTACTATGTTCTTGGTAATTAGTTTTGTTAGGTAAGTGTCAGTAGATAGAATGAAGTTTTCGCTTAGTTGACCGGATAATCTGTAGTGCTTGATGTATTATATCAAGAGAGGATCGTGGAAGTTTAGTAGGTTCTGCATACACATCACCGAGTGAGGTCGATTTGCTGAATACTAGCTTGTCATGATTTTGACTATATCTCGTGTCAGGTTATGTGGATTCTTGATGGTATGTTCTTGTTTTGTTTTACTCGAGGACGAGCAAAAGTTTAAGTGTGGGGGTGTTGTTCAGTATCAATTTGTAGTGTTTTTAATGATATATTTTACATCAATTTCCCCATATATGGATGTTTTTCATAGAAATCGAGCTTATAATCGATTAATTGAGTAAATAGGGTTTTTAATAGGTTAATTGCAAAATGTAACGATTTATGTGCTTAAATTGGGATTTTATGTTATTTTGGGATTGTGTTACGCTTTGGTATATTTTCCTATGTTATAGATACATATTTTGGCATGCAAGAGGATTAAATGATGAGGTTTTGCATGGAAGAGAAGTGAAATGGAAGGAAGATGGAGATAAAGCTTGGAATGAAGCTTTCAAGCAGCCGAACTTCCGATGCAGTTCTTGATATGATATACACTGATTTGACTCTCGACCTCAAGAGAAGATTTGTAGGGCTTGAAGAGAGGATTCTACAGGATTTTGAATCACTTCATTCCGACTTATGAGGCCCGATATATGAGCGTTACAAGTTTGGATGCTGTTGCTGAAATAAGTGGAAAATCCCGAAAACGACTCGTAATACGACGGGCTAATCAAAAAGGCGTTTTCTGAAGAAGAGTCCTTAATGAAAGTTGTAGAGTTTTCCGAGAGCTTAATTATGACATTCGGATCATAATTTTTGGAGGTCTACAATTCAAGATATGAATTTTAGAAGTTTCATTCCTAAATCTATATTATTTCAGCCGACATACATAATGCAAAATCCTAATTAATTTAGGATTCATTCAGCCGCCTTATTACTTCAAACCCTAGCCGCCTCTCCTACCTATATATATACAGCCCTTGCATGCAACCCTATCAGATATAATTCACACAAATTCATTCAGCCAAAATCACAAAGAAGAGCAGCAGCAATCACGATTTGGGCAATTCAAGGCCGGTCACCCGAGCCTTGTGCTCGGGTGATCCGGGTTAGATTAGGATGTCGTTTTTCTTCCGTTTTCGATTCATGGATTCAATCATGTACCAAACTACGTGAGTTTATTTATTTAATTTATTCAATCCTTTTTATTTTTATGATCTTTGATTTATTTTGTATCTTTCTTTGATCATGATGCTATGTGTGAACTTTATCGAGAGATTGGTTTGCGATTGATAGTTACAACATACGGAAGTTGAGTAACGTTAGATCACCATAGAAAGATAGGATTTTTAATCGTTAATGATGACAAATTATCGATTAATTATCTAGGTTGTTAGGTTCTAAAATACGGAAGTTAACTTGAATCTAAACCTTAGTTTTGTATGGAAAATCGTTCTCAACATTCGGAAGAGGAGAGATCGATAATTGAATTCACTAAGGAATTAGGAGTTCATAGCTTGAGAATACAGATTCACTAAGAAATTAGGGGTTTGTATCTCGTGTAAAGGTGAAACCACAATTTGAATTAAAATCATGAGATGAACTAGGATTGAAATCACTTGGTTTGTGCACTGTTTGATCTCATGTATCTTTAGTTTAGTTTAGGTTGTGTTATTTTATTTCGTAGGTTAGATTTATTTTAATTGCTCTTTCGTTTATTTTATTTGTTCTTTCGTTTATTCGTTTTCCTAAGTAACAATTGAAAGGAATTAGTGAAATTAGATTCAACATCCCACCCCTCGTGGATCGACCCTGCATTTACCTACCTACTATGCTATCAACTACCCGATATTTGGTCGGTTAAGAGTTAGATTGCATGTTAAGTATAGGTTTATAAATTTTCTTTTGTTTTTATGATGCAAAATCTCCCCAACAAAGGACAACTCGTTACCAAAGAAAAACATGAATTTGAACTCGTTAATATGAAGAAAACATGAATTCGAACTCTTTACCAAAGATAAAACACAAATTTCTACTCGTTATAAAGGGAAAACACAAATTTCCGACGATGTCAACTCGTTATCGCGTGAAAAACCATTTTTCTAACAAGGACAACTCGTTACCAGAGAAAAACACAAATTTGAACTCGTTAATATGAAGAAAACATGAATTCGAACTCGTTACCAAATATTAAACACAAATTTCTACTCGTTATAAAGGGAAAACACAAATTTCCGGCGATGTCCACTCGTTATCAGAGAAAAAACCTTTTTTCTTCAAGGACAACATGTTACCATAGAAAAACACACATTTGAACTCGTTAATATGAAGAAAACATGAATGCGAACTCGTTACCAAAGATAAAACACAAATTTCTACTCGTTATAAAGGGAAAACACAAATTTCCGGCGATGTCAACTCGTTATCAGTGAAAAAACCATTTTTTCAGCAAGGACAACTCGTTACCAGAGAAAAACATGAATTTGAACTCGTTAATATGAAGAAAACATGAATTCGAACTCGTTACCAAAGATAAAACACTAATTTCTACCCGTTATAAAGGGAAAACACAAATTTCCAGCGATGTCCACTCGTTATCAGAGAAAAAACCTTTTTTTCTACAAGGACAACTCGTTACCAGAGAAAAACACGAATTTGAACTCGTTAATATGTAGAAAACATGAATTCGAACTCGTTACCAAAGATTTAACACAAATTTCTACTCGTTATAAAGGGAAACACAAATTTCCGGCGATGTCCACTCGTTATCAGAGAAAAAACCTTTTTTTCTTCAAGGACAACTCGTTACCAAAGAAAAACACGAATTTGAACTCGTTAATATGAAGAAAACCTGAATTCGAACTCGTTACCAAAGATAAAACACAAATTTCTACTCGTTATAAAGGGAAAACACAAATTTCCGGTGATGTCAACTCGTTATCAGTGAAAAAACCATTTTTCAGCAAGGACAACTCGTTACCAGAGAAAAACACAAATCTGAACTCGTTAATATGAAGAAAACATGAATTCGAACTCGTTACCAAAGAAAAAACACAAATTTCTACTCGTTATAAAGAGAAAACACAAATTTCCGGCGATGTACACTCGTTATCAGAGAAAAAAACCATTTTTTCAGCAAGGACAACTCGTTACCAGAGAAAAACACAAATCTAAACTCGTTAATATGAAGAAAACATGAATTCGAACTCGTTACCAAAGATAAAACACAAATTTCTACTCGTTATAAAGGGAAAACAAAATTTCCGGCGATGTCCACTCGTTATCAAAGAAAAAACCTTTTTTTCTTCAATGACAACTCGTTACCAGAGAAAAACACGAATTTGAACTCGTTAATATGAATAAAACATGAATTCGAACTCGTAACCAAAGATAAAACACAAATTTCTACTCGTTATAAAGGGAAAACACAAATTTCCGGCGATGTCCACTCGTTATCAGAGAAAAAACCTTTTTTTCTTCAAGGACAACTCGTTACCAAAGAAAAACACGAATTTGAACTCGTTAATATGAAGAAAACATGAATTCGAACTCGTTACCAAAGATAAAACACAAATTTCTACTCGTTATAAAGGGAAAACATAAATTTCCGGCGATGTCAACTCGTTATCGATTGCAAAAACCGCTTTTTCAAAGCAAGAACAACTCGTTACCAGAGAAAAACACGAATTTGAACTCGTTAATATGAAGAAAACATGAATTCGAACTCGTTACTAAAGATAAAACAAAAATTTCTACCCGTTATAAAGGAAAACACAAATTTCCGCGATGTCCACTCATTATCGAGAAAAAACCTTTTTTCTTCAAGGACAACTCGCTACCAGGAAAAACACGAATTTGAACTCGTTAATATGTAGAAAACATGAATTCGAACTCGTTACCAAAGTTAAAACACAAATTTCTACTCGTTATAAAGGGAAACACAAATTTCGGCGATGTCCACTCGTTATCGTGAGAAAAACCTTTTTTCTTCAAGGACAACTCGTTACCAAGAGAAAAACACAAATTTGAACACAAATTTCTACTCGTTATAAAGATAAAACACAAATTTCCGGCGATGTCAAAATTTCGTGTCAACTCGCGTGAAAAAACCATTTTTTCAGCAAGGGCAACTCGTTACCAGAGAAAAACACAAATCTGAACTCGTTAATATGAAGAAAACATGAATTCGAACTCGTTACCAAAGAAAAAACACAAATTTCTACTCGTTATAAAGAGAAAACACAAATTTCCGGAGATGTACACTCGTTATCAGAGAAAAAAACCATTTTTTCAGCAAGGGCAACTCGTTACCAGAGAAAAACACAAATCTAAACTCGTTATTATGAAGAAAACATGAATTCGAACTCGTTACCAAAGATAAAACACAAATTTCTACTCGTTATAAAGGGAAAACAAAATTTCCGGCGATGTCCACTCGTTATCAAAGAAAATACCTTTTTTTCTTCAAGGACAACTCGTTACCAGAGAAAAACAAGAATTTGAACTCGTTAATATGAAGAAAACATGAATTCGAACTCGTTACCAAAGATAAAACACAAATTTCTACTCGTTTTAAAGGGAAAACACAAATTTCCGGCGATGTCAACTCGTTATCAGTGAAAAAACCATTTTTTCAGCAAGGACAACTCGTTACCAGAGAAAAAACGAATTTGAACTCGTTAATATGAAGAAAACATGAATTCGAACTCGTTACCAAAGATAAAACACAAATTTCTACTCGTTATAAAGGGAAAACACAAATTTCCGTCGATGTCCACTCGTTATCAGAGAAAAAACCTTTTTTTCTTCAAGGACAACTCGTTACAAGAGAAAACACGAATTTGAACTCGTTAATATGAAGAAAACATGAATTTGAACTCGTTACCAAAGATAAAACACAAATTTCTACTCGTTATAAAGGGAAAACACAAATTTCCGGCGATGTCAACTCGTTATCAGTGAAAAAACCATTTTTTCAACAAGGACAACTCGTTACCAGAGAAAAACACAAATCTGAACTCGTTAATATGAAGAAAACATGAATTCGAACTCGTTACCAAATATAAAACACAAATTTCTACTCGTTATAAAGGGAAAACACAAATTTCCGGCGATGTCCACTCGTTATCAGAGAAAAAGCCTTTTTTTCTTCAAGGACAACATGTTACCATAGAAAAACACACATTTGAACTCGTTAATATGAAGAAAACATGAATGCAAACTCGTTACCAAAGATAAAACACAAATTTCTACTCGTTATAAAGGGAAAACACAAATTTCCGGCGATGTCAACTCGTTATCAGTGAAAAAACCATTTTTCAGCTAGGACAACTCGTTACCAGAGAAAAACACGAATTTGAACTCGTTAATATGAAGAAAACATGAATTCGAACTCGTTACCAAAGATAAAACACAAATTTCTACCCGTTATAAAGGGAAAACTCAAATTTCCAGCGATGTCCACTCGTTATCAGAGAAAAAACCTTTTTTTCTACAAGGACAACTCGTTACCAGAGAAAAACACGAATTTGAACTCGTTAATATGTAGAAAACATGAATTCGAACTCGTTACCAAAGATTTAACACAAATTTCTACTCGTTATAAAGGGAAAACACAAATTTCCGGCGATGTCCACTCGTTATCAGAGAAAAAACCTTTTTTCTTCAAGGACAACTCGTTACCAAAGAAAAACACGAATTTGAACTCGTTAATATGAAGAAAACATGAATGCGAACTCGTTACCAAAGATAAAACACAAATTTCTACTCGTTATAAAGGAAAAACACAAATTTCCGGCGATGTCAACTCGTTATCAGTGAAAAAACCATTTTTTCAGCAAGGACAACTCGTTACCAGAGAAAAACACGAATTTGAACTCGTTAATATGAAGAAAACATGAATTCGAACTCGTTACCAAAGATAAAACACAAATTTCTACCCGTTATAAAGGGAAAACACAAATTTCCAGCGATGTCCACTCGTTATCAGAGAAAAAACCTTTTTTTCTACAAGGACAACTCGTTACCAGAGAAAAACACGAATTTGAACTCGTTAATATGTAGAAAACATGAATTCGAACTCGTTACCAAAGATTTAACACAAATTTCTACTCGTTATAAAGGGAAACACAAATTTCCGGCGATGTCCCCTCGTTATCAGAGAAAAAACCTTTTTTCTTCAAGGACAACTCGTTACCAAAGAAAAACACGAATTTGAACTCGTTAATATGAAGAAAACATGAATTCGAACTCGTTACCAAAGATAAAACACAAATTTCTACTCGTTATAAAGGGAAAACACAAATTTCCGGCGATGTCAACTCGTTATCAGTGAAAAAACCATTTTTTCAGCAAGGACAACTCGTTACCAGAGAAAACACAAATCTGAACACGTTAATATGAAGAAAACATGAATTCGAACTCGTTACCAAAGAAAAAACACAAATTTCTACTCGTTATAAAGAGAAAACACAAATTTCCGGCGATGTACACTCGTTATCAGAGAAAAAACCATTTTTTCAGCAAGGACAACACGATACCAGAGAAAAACACAAATCTAAACTCGTTAATATGAAGAAAACATGAATTCGAACTCGTTACCAAAGATAAAACACAAATTTCTACTCGTTATAAAGGGAAAACAAAATTTCCGGCGATGTCCACTCGTTATCAAAGAAAAACCTTTTTTCTTCAAGGACAACTCGTTACCAGAGAAAAACACGAATTTGAACTCGTTAATATGAATAAAACATGAATTCGAACTCGTAACCAAAGATAAAACACAAATTTCTACTCGTTATAAAGGGAAAACACAAATTTCCGGCGATGTCCACTCGTTATCGTGAAAAACCTTTTTTCTTCAAGGACAACTCATTACCAAAGAAAAACACGAATTTGAACTCGTTAATATGAAGAAAACATGAATGCGAACTCGTTACCAAAGATAAAACACAAATTTCTACTCGTTATAAAGGGAAAACATAAATTTCCGGCGATGTCAACTCGTTATCAGTGCAAAAACCATTTTTTCAGCAAGAACAACTCGTTACCAGAGAAAAACACGAATTTGAACTCGTTAATATGAAGAAAACATGAATTCGAACTCGTTACCAAAGATAAAACAAAAATTTCTACCCGTTATAAAGGGAAAACACAAATTTCCGGCGATGTCCACTCATTATCAGAGAAAAAACCTTTTTTTCTTCAAGGACAACTCGTTACCAGAGAAAAACACGAATTTGAACTCGTTAATATGTAGAAAACATGAATTCGAACTCGTTACCAAAGTTAAAACACAAATTTCTACTCGTTATAAAGGGAAACACAAATTTCCGGCGATGTCCACTCGTTATCAGAGAAAAAACCTTTTTTCTTCAAGGACAACTCGTTACCAAAGATAAAACACAAATTTCTACTCGTTATAAAGGGAAAACACAAATTTCCGGCGATGTCAACTCGTTATCAGTGAAAAACCATTTTTTCAAAAAACAAAGGGCAACTTCGTTACCAGAGAAAAACACAAATCTGAACTCGTTAATATGAAGAAAACATGAATTCGAACTCGTTACCAAAGAAAAAACACAAATTTCTACTCGTTATAAAGAGAAAACACAAATTTCCGGAGATGTACACTCGTTATCAGAGAAAAAACCATTTTTTCAGCAAGGGCAACTCGTTACCAGAGAAAAACACAAATCTAAACTCGTTAATATGAAGAAAACATGAATTCGAACTCGTTACCAAAGATAAAACACAAATTTCTACTCGTTATAAAGGGAAAACAAAATTTCCGGCGATGTCCACTCGTTATCAAAGAAAAAACCTTTTTTCTTCAAGGACAACTCGTTACCAGAGAAAAACAAGAATTTGAACTCGTTAATATGAAGAAAACATGAATTCGAACTCGTTACCAAAGATAAAACACAAATTTCTACTCGTTTTAAAGGGAAAACACAAATTTCCGGCGATGTCAACTCGTTATCAGTGAAAAAACCATTTTTTCAGCAAGGACAACTCGTTACCAGAGAAAAACACGAATTTGAACTCGTTAATATGAAGAAAACATGAAACCGACTTAGAAACCGACTAAGGATCGGATTCCCTAAACCCTAACCGACTTAAGTAGTGTGCTGGACTCTGTTGGGCTTTTAAGTCCACTCGGTCGACCGAATAGCTGGGCTCGGTCGACCGAGCCTTCACTGCTTCTGGGCTCCGTCTTCTATCTTCTGCTGGGCTCTGTCTTGTCCTGGATCTTTAATTCCTTCTCCGTAGTCCGTCCATAATGCTCACTGTATTTATCATACAAAAACATAGTTTGTAATACCAAATACTTGATAAATCACCAAATGCATAATAATAAATCGTAACACGGGTATATCTAAATAGGCACTTAACGACTTATTATCACTCTCTTAAGGTTATTTTACATCAAAATCAAGGGTAAAGATTGCAGAATAATGGGTACAAATCGTCCGTCATCAACTTCCCCCCACATAGCCTTTGATCGTCCCAATCAAAGTATTAACAAGTTATTCCCCATATGATCATTTTCCAGTGGTCACACCATACTCACACAAGAAACCCGAATCAACTCATACTATATATGCTAATAAGGTATCCATTATTTACTACTCGGTATGAATCAAGTGATGTGTGCACATGCATTGGTTTTATAAGTGTGGCATGATTAATGGTTATGCCAACTTTGAATTCTCAGTGTCCCACTATCATCGAAGATTCCTCCGCTTAAGCCTCGCAATGGGTAAAGCACTAGAACAATAAGCAAGAATATATCTATACGGTTTTTGGACTTGGAGACTGAGTACTACTCAAAGCCTCTTAAGAGTTGAATTTTTCAATTCTTCACATTTTTCAAATACTACAAATCTCAAGGAAGAAAACTTTTTAAAGTATCCCCCTATCTTAGATCCCATATAGCAATGAATATTACCACAAGCGCAAGACTACTTTGGTAATTGACTACAAGCCCAGTGTTTAGCTCATTGGCAAAACACAGATATATCTCAAGCTTATTATTCCGCTTTTGTAGCTAGAAGATTAAGAATACATCAGACGATAAGTATTGAATACCAGGCAGGCACAACCCATTATCTATGCAATGTACACATATATTTCCATTTTTTGATAAGCGTGGTAAACGTTGATTCATATTTTGAGTAATCGAATAATAAATAACTACTAGCCACTTATAATATGAATATCTTTAAGCTTATTGAAATTATATCGCAAGAGTATAACATGACCACGTACTAACGAAATATGGTTCCTACCTTATTAAATACAAAATTCGGGAATTCACAAAAGATAAGTGTGATTGTAATGTAAAAAACAAAAAATTAAATTCACTCATTATTTGATATACAAACTTATTCAAGTATGCTACATGAGCTAAGTGACTCATACCCCCCACTTAAACTATGCATTGTCCTCAATGTATAAAAAATTAGAACAAGGAACTTAGCTCTGGAATAAGTGCGGGAGTTGAACAAGTCTTGATGAACTCCGGAGAATTTTGACAGACAAATACGGTTACCAACTGCAATAAAATGCAACCTCTGCAACAAACATCTTTAACAAAAAAAAGCGGGAACTCGTTACGAGGTTAGTCCAAAAATATAATCATATCAAATGGATCTGTAAAGGTATAATAATTGCCTTAAACATATTTAAGCCCATACTTAATAATTATAGTGAAAATAATGCACAAATATCCAACACATTAAATAAGACAAATTTTATTCATTAGGGAAATTCAAAACGAACTCCATACAACACGACTTAACTTATTGGTACACCGAAATCAAAAATAAAAACACATTGATAAAGAGAAAATTAATAGATTAACACAGATGCTTAGTCCGAAGGTATATCATTCGGATCAACGAAAGCTAATGGAAGAACATTGGGATTTGCTTCAAGAAAATCTTGGAATTGCGATCGTCATCACCGGACCGTCATCATCAAAGTTGCACAAGAGGTGGTGCAACAGATCCAAAGATAGGATAGGCATGGGCCTAACATAAGAGTCACCGCCTAGCACTGGGCACTCAGCGGCCTAACATAATGAAGTGATCAATGAACCATAAGGCAGCATGTGTCTATAGCTCGACTTCCAAAATCATCACTCCTAAACACTGCCCTTGACTTGCCAAGTTTTCACCCGGCCAGCTTTCACCGAAAAAGTTTTATCGTCCTTTTCCACGAGTGCCCTTCCTTTGGAATTTAGTCCAATGAAAAGACAGCCGAATTGACCATCCGCATAAGCGCCGACTTTTGATTCATCTCTGATTTCGATGAGCTTTTGTTACGAACTCTCCTAGTTCGCTTCTTCGCCTCGTCCTCCTATCCTTAGGTAGGTCTACGCTTCAATATTGGTCGTATGGTGCAGTGAAATGACCTATTCCGGCTTAGAATAGTAAGGACTTCCTCTCATCTTTATCATCGACATTATCATCAAGATCCTTTCCTAGACCTTGAGTGGCATCAAGCTTCTCCGAACCAACTACTTCTAACACATTCACACTTACCGCACAGGGAAATTGGATTTGTTATCCCATAACACTCGTAACCCTTGGCGCCAAACAATACTATCTCATGTCCGGTCATCCGTATGAAGGCTCTAGCGGTGTTGATAAATGATCTACCCAAAATGATTGGGCATTCAGGATGTTCCTCGATTTCCATTACCACTATGTCTATCTTAAACCGTAATTGCCCCACACCAATAATCATGTTGTTCGGGCTCCCCCACCATGATTGTCCTAGTTCCATCCGCTAAACTAACTTGGAGCGGGGTGTTAGTGGGTGTTAGAATGAAATTCCTATCACAAAGGCTTTTAGGAAAGATATTAAGGCTCGAACCGAATCAATCAAGGCTAAACCTAAGTGGGTTTGTTCTAGGTTTACTCCAACCATAAAAGCTCCTGGTCTCGCTAACTTTTGCATCACGAGAGACTCGCCTTTAATCAATATTTCGCCTCTAGAAACAGCTTGACAATAGGGCTTCCATAGTCATTTGCTTACCCTCCGACTTAGATTCTATCTCGGACATGTAATCATCATAATCTAAAGTCGAATCGAATCAAGAAATTTCCTCCGATTCAAATAGACATACCTCTTTGCCAATAGGCTTTTTAGCCTCCTCGATTTCCTTGCCTCTCGGATTTTCGCTTTCATCTTTTCTATCCTTTCCATGAGCTTTGGTGTTAACGGCTTTTTTTAGGTGTAGTTTTTGTTCAGTAAAACCTTGACTTCTTCTTGGCCTTTGATAAAATCATTTGATGACATTTTGCTGATCTTGAAGCGAGTTAAGTGAGTGATTTACTCCAATTATCTCGCAATATTTGAAAAACAATAAACAATTAGTAAATTGACAAACAAAGATGATTGCTCATACCATATCAAACTTACAACATACAAACAGGGGAAACAGAATCTCGGGAAACGACAATCGTGTATATAAAATTAAAAGTCGAAAAGGCTCGGTCGACCGAGTACATACGCTCGTCGACCAACAAATATCTTCCCATTCCTGCTTTAATCCTTTAACAGCATACAAGTACAGATAATTCGTTAAGAGAAAAATAAATAACTCAAC
Source organism: Gentiana macrophylla (assembly GCA_026214975.1). Taxonomy (NCBI): domain Eukaryota; kingdom Viridiplantae; phylum Streptophyta; class Magnoliopsida; order Gentianales; family Gentianaceae; genus Gentiana; species Gentiana macrophylla. Next base: position 143,242 of record JAOBSW010000252.1, on the reverse strand, counting down.
TAAAAACAATAAAGAAAGAACGAAGTAGATAAAAATAATTATTTAAACAATCATTGGGCCATTGATTCCCCGGCAACGGCGCCAAAAACTTGATTGCGGTCTGATCAGGTTATAAATTTATTTTACTTGACCACCAAATACTAGCAATAGCACTAGGTACATCATAGCATAGCGATGGTGAATCAAGGTCGATCCCTCAGGGAATCAAAATGTGGACCCTAGGTTTAAATAATTAATTCATCTAATTCGTTATTGGACAGCAGTCTAAGACCAACATAAAAAAAACAAAATAAGAAAAAAAACAAACTCAAACTTAAAAGACACAAATGTAATTAACCTTCCAATTACCAACGTTATCGTTTGGACCAAGACAACTTATATAAGATAACCTAACTCATTAACTGTCAATCTGGCTGTATTCATATTTAATTGGCTACGGGAGTCATCCCCTTAACTTGACTTAGCACCGGTTAGGTTACTAGATCACTGTGGTGTCGTTACATGACTTCACCTTTTGGGTTTCCATCTCATATAACTCACACGCTTATTACTCTAAGGATGCCGATATTAACCGTACACCTCGCTTAGGCAACATTCCTATGGTTAGGCGTACTTCCTAAACGATCGCTCAAGCCCTCGTCCTATTAACAATTACTTGGTATAGTCTCTTGTTAATCTACGATTTACGTATGACTAGGTGTCGACAATTCCCTAATACAAAACTAATCTAGATCTCGCTGAAAGTCCCGAAAGATCGTTCATGAGCCGAACTAGACGTCTTATATTGGTATTTCCTAATAACACGCTAATGAAAAACTGACGAGCGACGTAGCCGTAGCCATACCTACTGAGAAAGTAAATTCAACTAGGTTAGACCCACCATAAAGACGTGGCAGACTTAACTGACAGAATTAGGGCTCGGTCGACCGAGTGAAGTGGCTCGGTCGACCGAACGACTCTACTCGGTCACCCGGACGAATTCAACCCTAATTACATCCTAGAAATAACCTCTCAGTGTTTCCTTATACAGAACAGATTAAACAACAATTCATACATCACTTATATAAACTATCATAGATACCCATTAATTAAATCTAGTAGAGTCATGAATAAATCTAGATTATGACGTAGGTCATGGGATCCTCATTGACAAGGTGTCACCACCACCTAACGTCATAGCCGAGAATCACATCATCTAGCTATGTTTAATTAATTCAAACGATAAGAACGTAATTGGAAGAATTAATTACTTAAAAATAAAACATGAAGATTAAGGGCTTACATTGTTGCAGCCCTAACTTGCTGAAAAACTCTCAATTCGTTGTGCTCTTTTATGAATGATTGAATCAATGTATGAATGAATAAATATTACTAATGACAATGTGTTTATATAGAGCTCAAAACCGACTTAGAAACCGACTAAGGATCGGATTCCCTAAACCCTAACCGACTTAAGTAGTGTACTGGACTCGGTTGGGCTTTTAAGTCCACTCGGTCGACCGAATAGCTGGGCTCGGTCGACCGAGCCTTCACTGCTTCTGGGCTCCGTCTTCTATCTTCTGCTGGGCTCTGTCTTGTCCTGGATCTTTAATTCCTTCTCCGTAGTCCGTCCATAATGCTCACTGTATTTATCATACAAAAACATAGTTTGTAATACCAAATACTTGATAAATCACCGAAATCCATAATAATAAATCGTAACACGGGGTATATCTAAATTAGGCACTTAACAACTTATTATCACTCTCTTAAGGTTATTTTACATCAAAATCAAGGGTAAAGATTGCAGAATAATGGGTACAAATCGACCGTCATCAGATGTCAACTCGTTATCAGTGAAAAAACCATTTTTTCAGCAAGGACAGCTCGTTACCAGAGAAAAACACGAATTTGAACTCGTTAATATGAAGAAAACATGAATTCGAACTCGTTACCAAAGATAAAACACAAATTTCTACTCGTTATAAAGGGAAAACACAAATTTCCGGTGATGTCCACTCGTTATCAGAGAAAAAACCTTTTTTTCTTTCAAGGACAACTCGTTACAAGAGAAAAACACGAATTTGAACTCGTTAATATGAAGAGAACATGAATTCGAACTCGTTACCAAAGATAAAACACAAATTTCTACTCGTTATAAAGGGAAAACACAAATTTCCGGCGATGTCCACTCGTTATCAGAGAAAAAACCTTTTTTTTTCAAGGACAACTCGTTACCAGAGAAAAACACGAATTTGAACTCGTTAATATGAAGAAAACAAGAATTCAAACTCGTTATCAAAGATAAAACACAAATTTCTACTCGTTATAAAGGGAAAACACAAATTTCCGGCGATGTCCACTCGTTATCAGAGAAAAACCTTTTTTCTTCAAGGACAACTCGTTACCAGAGAAAAACACGAATTTGAACTCGTTAATATGAAGAATACATGAATTCGAACTCGTTACCAAAGATAAAACACAAATTTCTACTCGTTATAAAGGAAAACACAAATTTCCGGCGATGTCAACTCGTTATCAGTGAAAAAACCATTTTTTCAGCAAGGACAACTCGTTACCAGAGAAAAACACGAATTTGAACTCGTTAATATGAAGAAAACATGAATTCGAACTCGTTACCAAAGATAAAACACAAATTTCTACTCGTTATAAAGGAAAAAACACAAATTTCCGGCGATGTCCACACGTTATCAGAGAAAAAACCTTTTTTTTCTTCAAGGACAACTCGTTACCAGAGAAAAACACGAATTTGAAATCGTTAATATGTAGAAAACATGAATTCGAACTCGTTACCAAAGATAAAACACAAATTTCTACTCGTTATAAAGGGAAAACACAAATTTCCGGCGATGTCAACTCGTTATCAGTGAAAAAACCATTTTTTCAGCAAGGACAACTCGTTACCAGAGAAAAACACGAATTTGAACTCGTTAATATGAAGAAAACATGAATTCGAACTCGTTACCAAAGATAAAACACAAATTTCTACTCGTTATAAAGGAAAACACAAATTTCCGGCGATGTCCACTCGTTATCAAGAGAAAAAACCTTTTTTCTTCAAGGACAACTCGTTACCAGAGAAAAACACGAATTTGAACTCGTTAATATGAAGAAAACATGAATTCGAACTCGTTACCAAAGATAAAACACAAATTTCTACTCGTTATAAAGGAAAACACAAATTTCCGGCGATGTCAACTCGTTATCAGTGAAAAAACCATTTTTTCAGCAAAGACAACTCGTTACCAGAGAAAAACACGAATTTGAACTCGTTAATATGAAGAAAACATGAATTCGAACTCGTTACCAAAGATAAAACACAAATTTCTACTCGTTATAAAGGGAAAACACAAATTTCCGGCGATGTCCACACGTTATCAGAGAAAAAACCTTTTTTCTTCAAGGACAACTCGTTACCGGAGAAAAACACGAATTTGAACTCGTTAATATGAAGAAAACATGAATTCGAACTCGTTACCAAAGATAAAACACAAATTTCTACTCGTTATAAAGGGAAAACACAAATTTCCGGCGATGTCAACTCGTTATCAGAGGAAAAACCTTTTTTCTTCAAGGACAACTCGTTACCAGAGAAAAACACGAATATGAACTCGTTAATATGAAGAAAACATGAATTCGAACTCGTTACCAAAGATAAAACACAAATTTCTACTCGTTATAAAGGAAAACACAAATTTCCGGCGATGTCAACTCGTTATCACTGAAAAAACCATTTTTTCAGCAAGGACAACTCGTTACAAGAGAAAAACACAAATCTAAACTCGTTAATATGAAGAAAACATGAATTCGAACTCGTTACCAAAGATAAAACACAAATTTCTACTCGTTATAAAGGGAAAACACAAATTTCCGGCGATGTCCACTCGTTATCAGAGAAAAAACCTTTTTTTCTTCAAGGACAACTTGTTACCAGAGAAAAACACAAATTTGAACTCGTTAATATGAAGAAAACATGAATTCGAACTCGTTACCAAAGACTCGTTACCAAAGATAAAACACAAATTTCTACTCGTTATAAAGGGAAAACACAAATTTCCGGCGATGTCCACTCGTTATCAGAGAAAAACATTTTTTCTTCAAGGACAACTCGTTACCAGAGAAAAACACGAATTTGAACTCGTTAATATGAAGAAAATATGAATTCGAACTCGTTACCAAAGATAAAACACAAATTTCTACTCGTTATAAAGGAAAAACACAAATTTCCGGCGATGTCCACTCGTTATCAGAGAAAAACCTTTTTTTCTTCAAGGACAACTCGTTACCAGAGAAAAAACATGAATTTGAACTCGTTAATATGAAGAAAACATGAATTCGAACTCGTTACCAAAGATAAAACACAAATTTCTACTCGTTATAAAGGGAAAACACAAATTTCCGGCGATGTCAACTCGTTATCAGTGAAAAACCATTTTTCAGCAAGGACAACTCGTTACCAGAGAAAAACATGAATTTGAACTCGTTAATATGAAGAAAACACGAATTCGAACTCGTTACCAAAGATAAAACACAAATTTCTACTCGTTATAAAGGGAAAACACAAATTTCCGGCGATGTCCACACGTTATCAGAGAAAAACCTTTTTTCTTCAAGGACAACTCGTTACCAGAGAAAAACACGAATTTGAACTCGTTAATATGAAGAAAACATGAATTCGAACTCGTTACCAAAGATAAAACACAAATTTCTACTCGTTATAAAGGGAAAACACAAATTTCCGGCGAAGTCAACTCGTTATCAGTGAAAAAACCATTTTTCAGCAAGGACAACTCGTTACCAGAGAAAAACACGAATTTGAATTCGTTAATATGAAGAAAACATGAATTCGAACTCGTTACCAAAGATAAAACACAAATTTCTACTCGTTATAAAGGGAAAACACAAATTTCCGGCGATGTCCACACTTTATCGAGAAAAAAACCTTTTTCTTCAAGGACAACTCGTTACTGAGAGAAAACACGAATTTGAACTCGTTAATATGAAGAAAACATGAATTCGAACTCGTTACCAAAGATAAAACACAAATTTCTACTCGTTATAAAGGGAAAACACAAATTTCCGGCGATGTCCACTCGTTATCTGTTGGTCCCTTGAAAAGGCTTTAGTTAAGTTTAGAGGGGGGGGGGTGAATAAACTTAACACTTAAAACTTTGGAGTTAACAAATTCTGCAACTTCAAAGAAGCACGATATTTGATGAGTCTGCTTGAGACTTCGATAACTGGCGATAAGCGATGAGTCTCACGATAGCTCGATTCTTGCTGAATTTGTGCAATGAATTATATCAAAATTAAGCCTTATTACTTGTTGTTAAATATGATACTAAGTATTAGATACTTAGTAGTGCAAGTGTGTGATTTCGATTTGCTAGATTCAAGAGGTTGATGAGTTAAATAAACTAAGTGCGTAAAGTAAAATCTGTCAAAGTAAATGGCCGAGATTTTATAGTGGTTCCAGTGATGTAATCCTGTCACCCACTCTTCTCCTGTGATGTTGGAGGAAATTCACTAGAGATCTTTGATATAGCTTTTACAAAGATTCCTAAGGTTGCTTGTCCTTCACCAATAACTATGGCTTCACAAACTGGCTCGGAACAGTAGGATTGTTTGCTCCCGAGTCTTCCACTGGTCCTTGAAGGGTAGGATTGCCTCTTCACCACTCCCACCACAAACAACAGTCTTTCACACCCAACAGATGCTTCACTGTCTTCAGCAGATTCTTTATAAAATAAAGATTGAATCAAAAAAATGATTCAGTTGAAGTAGCTTGATTAGGATGATGTAATCAGCAGCTTGCAGTCTTCAAGTGTTTAATCTTGACGTGGCTTGAATACAGAATGCACTTGAAGAAATTTACTGGATCAGCAGGTTTATGCTCAGTAAGTTCAGCAGGGTGTTTTTCAGCTCAGAATTAGCACTTAAAGTTTATCCAAAAATTCATCATCTTTTCTTGAGTTGAAAGTCTTCTATTTATAGGAAAGAATGCATGTGACTTGTATTTGAATTTCAAATGTGACCGCCTTTGTATTTGTCCCATCCGACCGCATTCTGTCTTATTCATAGGATCGACACTTCGCCGAGTTCCTTTTGACAAAGGCAAATCATTCCACCCTTTGACTTGTATCCAATGGATAAAAATATGAATCATCCCAACGCCTATTTAATCTCAACCTTTGATTTCCTTGATAAGTCGAGGTAGTTGGTCTGTCCTTATCCATGTAGTCTTCAAGATAATCTTGAATTAATCGAGGTAATACATTAGTAGGTTCATGAGTCTGCTGAGATACCTATCAGTCTGCTGATCATCATATTACAGTATATAAAATACAATGCAAAATTGATTACTTCTATCTAACTTTTATTTGTGTAGTTAGATTACATCATTTTAATTATAACTAAGTTCCAAACATCATCCAACTTATGGAACTTAGACCTTCTACACAAGGTATATGTAATCGCTTTAGGTCATCACAGACTTGCCTAAATTCTCGATTCCATATCCTTGACTTAAATTACTAAGTTTGATCCCTTAGCCTTCATTTATCGAGTTTGAACCCTCACCTTGAGCCTCTTGCCTTGAAGAGGTTCCCCGACTAGTCTCATCGACCTATCTACCCTACTAACCTAGACAAGTCTCATTGAACAGTCACACCTTTTACAATGCTTGTTTGATCAAACCTATTTATGAATCAAACTCTAATAAACCTATACATTTAATCTAGACATCTTTTTGCCTTTGCACTATAACAAATAGTATGGCACTCATCATCAAAACTAAGGAATAAGTCCAACAATTTCCCTTTTTGGTGATGATGCCACTACCCTCACCTAATCAAAGAAAGCAAAAGATAAAACACAAAAACAAAATAAATTCACCAATTCTCATTATAAACATTGTTCGGTTATTACAAACTAGATGCAAAGCAAGGATAAAGAATAATAAGTATGTTTGATCTATTGTCTCTTCTCTCTTTCTCTTCTAGCCTTCTCGACTTTGTTCTTGATAGGCTCGATCTGCTCTATCATATCCCTCATCCATTCATTTTCAATCGATGTAAAATCAATGTAGGGATTGACTTGCTTCCACCAGTTCCAAGCTTCAGCAGATAAGATTAATGATTCACCCCGAATCCAAACTTCATGTATAACTCTTTAAACTCATCAAGTGAATCCTTTGCTTTTGTGATAGGCAAGCTCCTATCACCTCTCGCCACCTTTTCCACCTCTTCCACCTCTCTTTGCTTGCCCTTAAGGCTTTAACCCTTGCTTCCCAAAATTTCAATCCCAAGAAAGAGTCTAGACCTTCATGAAATCCTTTGTCATGATAAGGTTTCCTCTCGTTGTAATACTCTTTCTTGTACGCCTCGAAGATCATCGATGAGTTGCACTCTGCCAGTGCAAAGTTGCTCAAAGCATTTGTATCATCTCGGTCCATCTCTTCTGTGCAAAGAGTCTTGCAGCCTCCTTTGCTGCAGCTGATTGGTCCTCTTCCCCCTTAGTGACATCATCAACAAAACGGGATATAAGGCCATGAATACCCTCCTGTGATACTATCACTCTATTCAATTGACCTTCCATAGTTCCAGTTCTAGTATCAAGAGCGAGAATCCCGGATTGCAATGTCTCTTCCAAATCATGATCCTTTCAAAGAGTTTGGGGTCGAGCACAAGCAGTTGTTGTGCAAAAACAGTTCGATGAGGTTCGGATGTTGCGACAAGGTTGTCAAGTTTCGATGGATAGAAATAAGTTGTTCTTTCGAAATTTATCTTTTGCAAAGAGTTCCAACCTTGATGCCTCTCACATCTAGCATCATATCAATGACAACATTTTGAGTGGATGTAAAATTTGAAGCAATCAGATATCAGATTGATTTATGCTTTTTCATTCACCATCTTCATCGCTTCTTCAAATCTTTGTTCTGTCATCTCATTTGTGTCCTTAATCATGTTGCATATCATGCCTTACAGGTCCTCAACTCATTTAACACTTCAACTGCACTTCACACTCATTCTACTATCGGTAGATCCATCAAGAGCTCCTCAACTCTATATTGTGCCTGTTGTCTGCTGATGACCATTGCCTTACTCATATCTCTCCCAGCAGGGGAGGTCCTTCCTCAACCATAGCACCAAGAATATCTTCAATGATAGGATCTTGTGCAGTTCTTCAAAGAACTTCTTCTTCTCCAAAAATTGAAATTCTTCATCATCAGAGTCATAGTCCAAAGTCAATGCTCTTCTTCGATTAACAATATCACCGCCGACTATCCTTCCCACACTGGGCCTTGGCTCCAGTAGAGCTCCACTACAAAGAGCCTCATCAACAACAGGGTTTCTCCAAACCCAAATCAGTTCCAACCTTTGTCCAGTGTTTGTTTGAGACTCAAAGCACTGTACCTCTGTTCCAACCTTTGTCCAGTGTTTGTTTGTACCTCAAAGAACTGTGCCTCCTCTTCAACTTCCTGTGGATTGAATGTAGCCTCATTATCCACTTGAAACCTTCAAATTACCAATCTTGTGCGGGATGATGGCGCTTTAGTAAGAATGCCCTCAAAGTCAAATCCACCCCGATATTCAATGGATTCTTCCGAGTGGCACTTGGTTCATTGTGATCAATAATCTTCTCTCCATCAAAATCCTCACACTGTTCAGCTTCATGTTGTGCAGTAGGCTCTACAACAAGAAATGTAGCAGATTCATCAACCAGCCTACCAGCACTCAATGTAATTCCCTTATTGATCAATGCTTCCAGATCATCCATGGTGAGATCCTGTAGATCCTCTTCCATCTCTCCAAATCTGCTGGCCTCGGCGGACTTACCAAAGATCGAGGGTCATGTTATGCAGTGGTTCATTTATCTCAGGCAACCCCACTGGATTCTCCTGGTCCGGAGGAAAATCTCCTCTCGGAATCGATGATGAGGAAGAATCATCATCTCCATCTCTTGGATCTCTAAACTTGATACCTTCCTCCTTCTGTTGCTCATCAAACAAATCCATCAGTCTTGATTGCAGCAAGGTTGTATCAATCAGATCCAGTAAGTTTTCCACTCCCAACTTGTCAAAAGCCCATTCTTCAAGATCTGTCATTGGTTCAGCAGCTGGCTTTTGTCTTTTATAGAAACCAAACTTCCATCGAAGTAGTCAAAGAATTTGGTCAAGTTTGGGGTCTACATATTCCTCTGCTTTCTTCCTTGCTTTCACATGCCTCTCAAATGGCATGAAAGACCTCCTGGAGCAACTCCAAAGACTTTGTTGACCTTCAAAGGTTCCAACAAGTTGATTCAAAGTTTCTTCAACAGATGTCCGAAAGTCGAGAGGTTGCTTGTGATTGTAAATTTGTACCTACTACTTCCATCTGCACCACACTTGGTTTCCCCTCGACTTACATGCTCATCGCCAGGTTAGCAGTTGACGCTCTTCCCCTCGAGTTCTTGCCACACTTGCAGGGTCTTCAACCAAGTCTTCAATTAACTTTTCAACTACCACAAAGAGTTCAGTTCAGGTGGTTTCTTTGTGGTTCTTCAATGGATACTACAAAGAGGCTCGTGGTCGTAGATCAGATATCTTCAACAGATTGCTCAAGAACAACCTCGTCCAAAGATCGTGAGACTTGACACCCTCTTCAGTGAGGAGTCGTAATCACCACAGCGGAATGATAGTTAAGGGCTCACCTCAACAAATTTCTTCTTCTTCTTCTACTGGTGCTTCCTCCGGATTCTTTGAGCTTCCAAGTTTTTCAACTCTTTCCCTTGGCATATTTCTTCTTTTGGCAATTTCCTTCCTTCTCTTGGAGAGGGGTTCATCATCTTTCTCTACCACACGTGAGAATTTCTCTTTCTATCGTCCTCTTTCTCTGTTGTTCCTCGTAATTTCAACAACAGCTTTTCTTGTTTCAACAACAAAGCAGGTCAAGAACCTCCACTTGACCTCTCGTGACTCAAAGCAGCCTCAGGCCTTTTTTGCTTTCTTGTTTTCTTTGAAGGCTTTAACACTTCGATTATCTTCCTTGTGTCTCCACTCTTTCTTTTCTTAGCAGCTTTCTTTGGTGCAAAGAGTTTGATGGATATCTTCTTAGTTTGTTGAACCCGCCACCACCAAAGATCACCATCATCATCATCATTATCATCGCAAGCAGACTCTCTCTCCAAAGAACCTCTTCATCATCATCTAGACCAGAATAATATAATCAATTTCCTTCTTGTATCTAGACCGATTAATATCCACAAAGCTACATCGTGATTCCAAGATGATTCAAAGAGGTCTGGACCATCAATCCTAAGAAGCGCGGTCTGCCTTAGACTTCCTCTTCCCTAATTTCTCTTCCTTGGCCACTTTCTTCATATAATGAATGAAGTAACCAAATTGATCAAACTTCATGCTCCTACAGATGATAATCATCAACTCTATCTTGGGTCCCGATAGAGTGTCCATACTTCCAATCACCCAAGTATATTTTCAGCAATCGCTTGCTCGAGACTATATTCACTTCCAATATGTTTGCAGCTGATGCCTGAACGGATTTGATTTCTCAGATCTGTCTTAATCGATCTACAAACGCCAATTTGTCCAATCCCATTGCTTCGTGATTGACAGAGCCATCCACCACTTCAACAAATCCAAAAACTTCCTCACAGACCTGGGAAACTTCAATTCTTGCCCATTTACAAGCAGCCTTAAATGCTTGATTCCTTCCTTTATCTCGAATGTTTCTCGTAAACCGACAACATTTGTATAAGAAATTGTGTCCAGTCTTATGTTTAACACATTTTCCGCACCGGCATACCTCCTTATTCTTCGACCAATGTTAATGGCCAGTTCAGTTCTGTTTGCATCTTCAACAAAACCTCTTACACTTTGGCTTGATTCAATTTGTACATCAACTTTTTCCGCCATTTTAATGAGAAGAATGAGATGAAGAAGATTGAATCTCAAATCTGTGTTCACACAAAGGTAAACAATCGTAGTGATAAAGCAGATTTGCAAGTGACGATTCTGCTGTGTGATAGCCTGAATATATAGACAGTGGGTAGTTGAAACTGTCATTGCACGTACATTGAGGTAACCACGATTAAACTGAATAAATGCTGGCTTGACACGTGTTCCATAACGTCTGATAACCGTTAGATCGTGTTAACTGCGGTTATAAAGGATAGAATAAATATCCCGCCAATATGCTTTTTGACTTTAATAACTTTGACTGAGTAACGTTCCATCCAAAGCAGGTAGGCTCAAAGAGATGGGCTCAACAATCTGGCGATAAAATTCTTCACAGCACTCTTTGCAAAGTGACTCTGCCGATCCTCGCTTTCTTCTTGTTTTGTTCAATTGATAATACAAGATGAAGTTTAATACCAATGACCGATCCATCAAGTGAGCTCACCCAAAGATGACAAAGACCAATCCCTTTGGCAACCTCATTTGCTCAATTGATCAAACATAAGTACATGGAATTGTTGATACCAATGACTAATCTCGCTAAGTGAGCTCACCCAACATAGCAAAGACTAATCCCTTGGTGAATTCCAAAGACATTGTTGAATATCACCAACCTTTAAGATTCCAAGTTCACCCTTAATTTAGCAAATCTTTCACTATCAAGTGGCTTAGTGAAAATATCAGCAAGTTGCTCTTCAGTAGGGATGTATAAAACCACCACATCTTTCTTTTCAATATGATCTCTTATAAAATGATGTCTCACATCAATGTGCTTGGTTCTAGAGTGCAAAACAGGATTTTCTGTGATTGCAATTGCACTTGTGTTATCACACATAATTGGAATTTCCTTTTCTTCAATTCCATAATCCCTTAACTGTTGTCTGAGCCATAGTACTTGTGCACAAAGAACTTCCAAAGAAAGAATGTATTCACTTTCAAAGTAGATGTTGATATAGAATTTTGTTTCTTGCTAAACCAGAAACCAGTCTATTTCCCATCAACCGACAGGTTCCTGAGGTGCTTTTTCTATCAATCTTGCAACCAGCATAATCAGAATCTGAGTAGGATATAACTTTGAAGCTTCCTTCCTTAGAATACCATATCCCTACTCCCAAGGTCTCTTTAAGATATTTGAGAACTCTTTTGACTGCACCTAAATGACTTTCTTTAGGTTTAGATTGAAATCTTGCACAAACACCTACAGCAAAGGATATATCAGTCTCATTGCGATTAGGTACAGCAAACTGCCTATCATCCATCTGTATAAGGTCTGATCAACATCTTTGCCTTCTTTATCTTCATCCAATCTGATGTTTGTACTCATAGGAGTTGAACTCTTAGTGCTGTTTTCTATACCAAACTTCTTCAGCAACTCATTGGTATACTTGGTTTGATGAATAAAGATTCCATCTTTCATCTGTTTAACTTGCAATCCCAAGAAGTAGTTCATTTCTCCCATCATACTCATTTGGAATTTACTCTTCATTAGATTTGCAAACTTTTCACACATTAAATCATTTTCAGAACCAAAAATTATGTCATCCACATAAATTTGTACCAGCAGGGTGCTGTTCCCTTCACTGAATCTGAAATGTGTCTTGTCAATGGTTCCTTTTGTAAAACCATTGTCCACCAAGAATTGAGATAAAGTCTCATACCAAGCTCTTGGTGCTTGTTTCAATCCATAAAGTGCTTTGTTGAGTCTATACACTTTATCTTCATGATCTTTAACTTCAAATCCAGGAGGTTGCTGAACATAAACTTCCTCCTCTAGAATGCCATTCAAAAATGCACTCTTGACATCCATTTGATATACTTTGAAGTTCTTATATGCAAAGATGTGCCAAGAATAATCTGATAGCTTCCAATCTTGCAACAGTTCATAAGTTTCATCAAAATCTATTCCTTCCTTGAGAATAGCCTTTTGCAACTAGTCCGCCTTATTTCTTACAATGGTACCAGATTCATCAAATTTATTTCTGTATACCCACTTAGTACCAATGATATTTGCATGATTTGGCCTATCAACTAGTGTCCAAACTTGATTTCTTTCAAATTCATTTAATTCCTCTTGCATAGCAATTATCCAAATGGATCTAAAATAGCTTCTTCAACAACTTTTGGTTCCATTTGAGATAGAAAACAAGTAAACATGGCTTCCAGTTGTCTTCTAGTCCTTACACCTTGCTGTACATTACCAATAACTTGTTCAGCAGGGTGATTCCTTAACCATTGTGGATTTTGGTTGTTTTGATTATCAGGAACATCATCTTCATGTAGGTCACCGTAGCTTCTTCTACAGGGGTTCAAAGAGATCCTTGAATTGCTTCGATTGTTGCAGAGAAACATTACCAAAGGGTGTTCAAGCAGAGGCGATGATCGTAAACTTTTAAGTCATTGAATCTTTCCAGAACTTCAACACAATCTGGATCAGTGACTTGTTGATTTTCAGCAGGTTCACAATCTTCATCTTCCATACCAGTAAACTTAGGTTCATCAAACACAACATGAATTGTTTCTTCATGTTTCAGTGACCTTTATTCAACCACTCAATGCTCACGATCAAAGAATATCCCAAGAAAATTCCTTCATCTGATTTTGGTTGGAATGTTTTCAAATGTACCTTATGATTTAGAATAAAACATTTGCTTCCAAATGGATGGAAATAGGATATGTTAGGTTTCCTTCCATTCCAAACCTCATAAGGTGTCTTCAGCAGCTTCTTGTTTCATCGAGGTTCTTTTGTGTATAGCATGTCAGTATTCTCGCTTTCAAATTAATATCTTTCGTAACAACAATGCTTCACAAATCATTGTTCTTCCCGCTTCCTTTAAAGTTCTGCTTCTTCTCTCAAGAACCCCATTTTGCTTGAGGTACCACCAAGACCAAAGAAGTTGATGTAGTACACCATTCTGCTCACAATATTCTCTTATAACTTTGTTGAGAAATTCAAGACTCGATCCGATCTTATCTTTATTATTTGTTAAGCTTTTCTCATTTTGTAATCTCTTCAAAAGATTAGGCATGCTTTGAAGTGTTTCACTTTTCTTGTTCATAAAAATCACCCAAGTGTACCTTGAATAATCACCACAACCACTAAAGTGTACTTCTTTCCTGTTACACTTGTTGGAGTTATTGGTCCAAAAAGATCCATATGCATTAGCTCCAACACTCTATTAGTTGATTGTTTGGTCTTTGATTTGAAGCTTGACTTTATCTGTTTATGTTGGACTTATTTCTCAGTTTTGATGATGAGTGCCATACTAGCTGTTATAGTGCAAAGGCAAAAAGATGTCTAGATAAAATGTATAGGTTTATTAGAGTTTGATTCATAAATAGGTTTGATCAAACAAGCATCGTGTAAAAGTCAGCATTGATCGCTTATCGCCAGACTAGTCTAGTCGATGGGGTAGATAGGTCGTGAGGATCGGTCTGCAAACTCCGCTAAAGATCAAGATCAAGACTCAAGGTGAGGTTCAAACTCGATGAATGAAGGCTAAGGGATCAAACTTAGTATTTAATGTCAAGGATATGGGATCGAGAATTTAGGCAAGTCTGTGATGACCTAAATCGATTACATATACCTTGTGTAGAAGGTCTAAGTTCCACAAGTTGGATGATGTTTGGAACTTAGTTATACTTTAAATGATGTAATCTAACTTCACAAACAAAAGTTGGATAAAAAGATTCAGTTGCATTATATTTTACAGACAAAAATATGATGTTCAAATGATCGATTGGTTTTACAATTGATCGATGAACTCACTGTGATATATACCTCGATTAATTCAAGATTATTGGGAAGTTACATGGATAAGAATAGACCAACTACCTCGACTTATCAAGCAAATCAAAGGCCGAGATTAAAAAGACGTTGGGAAGATCCATATTTTTATCCATTAGATACAAGTCAAAGGGGTGACAGATCGCCTTTGTCAAAAAGTAATCCCGACAATGTCGATCCCATGAATAGTGACATGAATCACGTGAAGGATGGGACAAATACAAGAAACGGTCATATTTGAATTTCAAATTCAAGTCACATGCATTCCTACCTATAAATAGAGGACTTTCAACTCAAGAAGAAGATGATGAATTTTGGTATAAAACTTCAAGTGATAACATTGAGTGAAAAACACCTGCTTGAACTTAATGAGCTTAAGGTCACGATCTAGTTATTTTCTTCAAGTGCATTCTCGTGTTAAAGCCGCATCAAGCATACACACTTGAAGACCGCAAGTCTGCTTGATTATATCATCCTAATCAAGCCGCCAAATCGAATCATTTACTTGATTCATTCTTTATTTTATAAAGAACTCTTGAAGACAAAGAAGCATCTGTTAGTGTGTGAAAGATCATTGGTTTGTGGTGGAGCCGTGAAGAGGCAATTCTACCCTTCAAGGACCAAAGTGGAAGACTCAGGAGCAACAATCCTACCTGTTCTTAGTTTTCAGCCAGTGAAGCCATAGTTATTGGTGAAGGACAAGCAACCTAGGATTCTTTGTAACAGATAACTCAAAGATTACTAGTGAATTTCCTCCAACATCACAGGAGAAGAGTGGACGTGCGAGATTACATCACCTGAACCACTATAAAAATCTCTACTTACTTACTGCATTTATTTTCTCGCACTTAGTCATTATTCATATCAACTCACTGAATCTAGCAAGCTCAAATCACACACATACACTAATGAGTATCTAATACTTAGTAACATATTTAACAACAAGTAACAAGGCTTAATTTTGATATTATTCCACGCACAAATTCAGCAGAATCGAATCGATGAGACTCATCAAGTATCGGCCAGAGTTATCGAGGTCTCAAAGCAGACCATCAAGTATCGCAGTCGCCGAGGTTGCGTAAATTGTTAACTCCAAAGTTTTAAGTGTTAAGTTTATTCACCCCCCCTCTAAACTTAACTAAAGCCTTTCAAGGGACCAACAATTGGTATCGAGAGCGATTATTCATTGCTCAAGGAATCCTACTTGTTGTGCTTGTGAAAATTCTTTAAAACTTTCTTTCAAGTTCTTGATTTTCAAGACTTGCATCATGGATAACACACAGTATGCTAGAACCATGTTGATGTGCTCTCTTGATAGATTTGATGAGTATAAACGTCGAATGCAGGCATATCTTGCTGCTACTCATGATGAGATGATGGATGTACTAACTGAAGGACCACTGGAGATTACAAAGGCAGTAACAGTGGGTGACAGAACTGAGTACATTCCTAAACCAAAGAGAGAATGGAATGCGAAGACAGAAAAGAGCAAACCTCAACAACATTGCTATTGATATCATCTACAGAACCTTGGATAGCAATATGTACATGAAAGTCAAAGATTGCAAGACTGCAAAGGAACTTTGGGATAAGATTCACTTAATCTGTGAAGGCACTGATGCAATAAAGAAGAACAAAATCAGTGTGGCCAGAAAAAGGTTTCAAAAGTTCAAAATGCTACCTAATGAAACCATTGAGCAAATGGAGTCCAGATTCAATGCAATCTTAGATGAACTTACTCTGCTGAGTGTAAGTTATTCAAAAGAGGAAGTAAACACCAAAATCTTGGAAGCTTTACCTGCAAGAGATGTTTGGAAAATGAAGGTGACTGCAATTGAAGAAATGAGAAAGCTGCATGAAGAAGACACCTTCAAACTGTTCTCTGATCTTAAGGCATATGAATTTAGCAAGAAGCTAGTGCCCTAAACCGAAAAGGAAGAGCCAAAGACCAACTGCATTGGCTGCTTCACATCATGAAGAAACATCAGGAGGACAGGATGATATGCTAGATGAAATGCAAGAGCAAATTGCCCTCTTGAGCAAGAAAATCGAAATGATGAAGACCGGAAAGGCCCCTACAAGAAATTTCACAAAGAGGACTACTTGAAAGAAGGAAAGAAGAACCAAAGAAAGATAATGACTATCTATGCTTTCATTGCAAGAAACCAGACACTTCGGACTGATTTGTCCCGAGTTGAAACAAGGCAAGGAACCTGATTATCTTTGCTTCAACTGTAAGAAGCCTGGACATTTTAGACCTGATTGTCCAGACCTACTGAAGACCAAGAGTCAACAAAGGAGACATGGCAAGAAGGCTATGGTTGCTGAAGATGAATCAGGATATGAAGTGGGATCTCAAAAGGAAATGAATCGATGACACAAAGATCAAGTTGCCGATATGGAGGATTATGCTTTGATGGCCAACATGGATGAAACGAGGAGGTATACAACATCAGATCTATAAACACTCCTGCTTGGAAGTGATTGTGAATCAACTTTGTGGTTCAAATCCTAGAAATTCGACAACAATGAGACTTTGGATGCCATCCTTAATCAACTAAGGATAATACAATCTGGTTATGAGATTGTGAAGGCTTGAAAAAGAGGCTCTTGAGTTAGAAGTTGGAAGATTGAAAGTCGAACTAAGGATTTTCAAAGGTAAGGAAAAGATGTTGGGCCAGAGAATCAAGATAAGTCTCACGAACTTCCAAAGACCTCTCGATCTATTTGAACCATCTTGCTCCAATCATGCATACAAATCGGAAAGCCTTATGGAGATAGAATCGGGCTTGGATTTGGAACTCAAGAATCTAACAAGAGTGGATCCAGTGAAGGTTCATGAACCTAGTACCGAATTGGTCCTAAGTTTGTGCCTGCACTAGATCCATCTCCCAGTAAAGGTCTTTGAAGCAAGAAAACCAAATGAGAATGCCTCAAAGAAGCAAAATCAAAAGTCTCGAAAGTCAACAACTCTAGTAAAAGAATAAATCCAAAAATAGAATCACTGTATCTTCTAAGCTCTCACGATAGCGACACTGCTACCAAGTCTGGCTGGACCACGAGGGAAAGAAACAGAAATATTCCAAGAATAAGAATCCTAAATCCAAAAATGTTGATCATTCAAGGATACTTATCTCGGGGGAAAGGTAGACTGCTCCTCACTGATAATGATTGGAATATTCCCGCATCTAATGTTAGAAACAATCAAGATAACCATACCACTAGGGTAAAACCTAGGCAATGGAATCAAAGAGAGGACTTACACAAGACCTCAAAGAGACTCCATATTACAGTATCGTTTTCTAATAGACAAAGACACCTATGGTTATGCAAATGTTTCTAATAACAAGAATCATTTCAAACAAAGATTATGTACCAAAAGGCCGTAAAACATATGTGGTTCCTACACAACCTCATCGTTAGAACTTATGGATGTGTGGAATACATGTATGAACCAAAGTATGAACCAAAGTATGACACATTTAGGAGAAGACCTTATGGAAACATACCAAGGGTCATGCTTGCCACTGACCACTATGGACCCAAACAGGTTTGGGTACCTAAAATGCATTAACTTTGTTTTGTAGGGTGTCTGGTACTTTGACAGTGGATGTTCCAGACACATGACAAAGAATAAGCACTGTCTATCAAACTTTGTGGCAAAAGATGGTCCAAGGGTAAATTTTGGCAACAAAAATACCCTGGCTATACAAGAGGATATAGCACACTTATCGAAAATGGACTTACAATCAAGAATGTTGCATATGTGGAAGGATCGGATTACAACTTGTCGAGCAATCGGACAATTCTGTGATATGGGATACAAGGTCACTTTTGACAAAAACAACTGTATTGTCATTAGTGAAAGAGGTGATCAAGTTGTACTTGCTGGTAGAAGGCAACAGAACATGTATGTTGTGGATTGGTCTACTGCAGTTCCAGAAACCTGCCTGATTGTGCATACCAAATCTGAACTCAATTGGTTATGGCACAAGAAGTTAAATCATCTAAATTTTGATGATATTAATCAGTTAGTGAAGAAGAAGTTAGTGGTTGGTTTACCTGAGATCACATTCAAGAAGGATGCTATCTGTGATGCATGTCAGCAAGGTAAACAGATAAAGTCAAGTTTCAAGTCAAAGACTAAACAATCAACTAACAGTGTTGGAGCTTATGCACATGGATCTTTTGGACCAATAACTCCAACAAGTGTGACAGGAAAGAAATACACCTTAGTGGTTGTGGATGATTTTTCAAGATACACTTGGGTGATATTCATGAACAAGAAAAGTGAGACACTCCAAAGCTTGCCTAATCTTTTGAAGAGATTACAAAATGAGAAAAGTTTAACAGTCATAAAGATAAGATCAGATCAGGGTACTGAATTTCTCAACAAAGTTATAAGAGAATATTGTGAATGAGAATGGTGTACTTCATCAACTTGTCATTGCTTTGGTACACCTCAAAGAAAATGGGGTTCTTGAAAAGAAAAAACAGACATTAAAGGAAGCGGGAAGAACAATGATTTGTGAAGCATTGCTACCTGAAAGATATTGGGCTGAAGCAATAAACACAGATGCTATACACAAAATAGAACATCAAGAAACAAGAAGGCTGCTGAAGACACCTTATGAGATCTGGAATGGAAGGATACCTAATATATCCTATTTTCACCCATTTGGAAGCAAATGTTTTATTCTAAATCATAAAGTTCATTTGAAAACATTCCAACCAAAATCGATGAAGGAATTTTCTTAGGGTATTCTTCATCACAGAGCATTCTGTCTTGAACAAAAGAACACTCAAAACATGAAGAGACAATCAATGTTGTGTTTGATGAACCTAAGTTTACTTGGTATGGAAGATAAAGAGTGTGAACTCAATGAAAATCAACAAATCACCGATCCAGTTGTGTTGAAGTTTTGGAAAGATTCAATGACTTAAAAGTTTACGATCATCGCCTCTTGAACACCTGTGACAATGTTATCGATGCAACAATCAAGCAATTCAAGGATCTCACGACCCCACAGTAGAAGAAACTACAAAGCAGACCTATCAAGATGATATTCCCGAAAGTCAAAATAACCAAAATCCACAATGGTTAAGGAATCACCTGTTGAACAAGTTATTGGCAATGTACAAAGAAGGTGTGAGGACTAGAAGACAACCTGGAAGCTATGTTTACTTGTTTTCTATCACAAATGGAACCCAAAGTTGTTGAAGAAGCAATTTGAGATCCAGATTGGATAATTGCTATGCAAGAAGAATTAAATGAATTTGAAAGAAATCAAGTTTGGACACTAGTTGAAAGGCCAAGTCATGCAAATATCATTGGTACTAAATGGGTATACTGAGAAATAAACTTGATGAATCTGGTACCATTGTTAGAAATAAGGCCGACTAGTTGCAAAAGGCTATTCTCAAGCGAATGAATAGATTTTGATGAGACTTATGCACTGCAAGATTGGAAGCTATCAGATTATTTTTGGCACATCTTTGCATACAAGAACTTCAAAGTATATCAAATGGATGTCAAAAGTGCATTTTTGAATGGTATCCTAGAGGAGGAAGTGTATGTTCAAAGAACCTCCTGGATTTGAAGTTAAAGATCAAGAAGATAAAGTGTATAGACTCAACAAAGCACTTTATGGATTGAAACAGCACCAAGAGCATGGTATGAGACTCTATCTCAATTCTTGGTGGACAATGGTTTTACAAAAGGGACTATTGACAAGACACTTTTCGAGAATCGAGTGAAGGGACAACACCTGCTTGGTACAAATTTATGTGGATGACATAATTTTTGGTTACGAGAATGATTTACTTTGTGAAAAGTTTGCAAATCTAATGAAGAGCAAATTCCAAATGAGTATGATGGGAGAAATGAATTACTTCTTGGGATTGCAAGTTAAATAGCTTGAAAGATGGAATCTTCATTCATCAAACCAAGTATACCAAAGAGTTGTCAAGAAATTTGGTATGGAAAACAAAGACTAAGAGCTCAACTCCTATGAGTACAAACATCGATTGGATGAAGATAAAGAAGGCAAAGATGTTGATCGACTTTGTAATGAGAAGGATGATAGGCGTCTGGTCAGATCTCACCGCCAAAGAGACTGATATATCCTTTGTCAGTAGGTGTTTGTGCAAGATTTCAATCCAAACCTAAAGAAAGTCATTTAGGTGCTGTCAAAAGAATTCTTAAGTATCTAAAAGAGACTTTGGGAGTAGGAATTTGGTATTCCAAGGAAGGAAGCTTCAAGGTAATATCCTACTCAGATTCTCGATTATCTTTGGATGCAAGATTGATAGAAAAAGCACCTCAGAACACATGCGAGCTTAATGGGAAATAGACTGGTCTCCTGGTTTAGCAAGAAATAGAATTCTATTTCAACTTCCACTGCTGAAGCTGAATACATTGCTGCTGGAAGTTGCTGTGCACAAGTACTATGGCTAAGACAACAATTAAGGGATTATGGAATTGAAGAAAGGGAAATTCCAATCATGTGTGACAACACAAGTGCAATTGCAATCACGAGAAAATCTGCTTTTGCATTCAAGAACCAAACACATTGATGTGAGACATCATTTTATAAGAGATCATGTTGAAAAGAAAGATGTGGTGGTTCTATACATTCCTACTGAAGATCAACTTGCTGATATTTTCACTAAGCCACTTGATAGTGAAAGATTTGCCAAATTAAGAACTGAACTTGGAATTATAAAGATTGACTGATATTCAGCAGTGTACTGGAATTCACCAAGGGGATTAGTCTTTGCTATGTTGGGTGAGCTCACTTAGCAGATTAGTCATTGGTATCAACAATTCCATGTACTTATGTTTGAACAATTGAGCAAATGAGGTTGCCAAGGGGATTGGTCTTTGTCATGTTGGGTGAGCTCACTTGATGTGATCGATCATTGGTGTTAAACTTCATCTTGTATTATCAATTGAACAAAACAAGGAGAAAACAAGGATCAAGAGAGTCACCTTGTCGCCAGGTCATCGAAGCACATTATCGCCAGATCACCGAGCCCACCTCGCGAGGATACCTTGTCAAGGAAACTTTACTCGATCCAAAGTTATTAAGGTCAAAAAGCAGTTTGGCGGGATATTTATTTTTATCTATTATTACCACAGTTAAACCATCCAACGGTTACAAACGTTATGGTGGAGTAATGGGCCACGTGTCAAGACAGAATTTATTCAGATTAATCGTGGTTACATCAATGTACGTGCAAAGACAGTTTCAACTACCCACTTTGTCTATATATTCGCACTATTACTCAAATAATCGCTACTTGCAAATCGCTTTATCATCGCAATCGTTACCTTTGTGTGTGAACACAGATTTAAGATTCAATCTTCTTCATCTCATTCTTCTCATTATAATGGCGGAAAAAGTTGATGTGCAAATTGAATCAAGCCAAAGTGTTAGAGGTTTTGTTGAAGATGCAAACAGAACTGAACTGGCCATTAACATTGGTCGAAGAATAAGGAGGTATGTCGGTCTCGGAAAATGTGTTAAACATAAGATCGACACAATTTCTTATACAAATGTTGTCGGTTACGGAGAAACATTCAAATAAAGGAAGGAATCAAGCATTTAAGATCACAGTAAATGGGCAAGAAATTGAAGTTTCCCCCAGTCTGCTGAGGGAAGTTTTTGGATTTGTTGAAGTGGTGGACGGCTCTGTGAATCCTGAAGCAATGGGATTGGACAAATTGACGTTTGTAGATCAGATTAAGACAGATGCAGAAATCAAATCCGTTCCAGGCATCAACTGCAAACACATTGGTATTGAATACGATCTGAGCAAGCTCATTGCAAAGAACATACTTGGGCTAGTTGGCAAGATGGACACTCTATCGTGGACCCAAGATAGAGTTGATGATTATCATCTGTAGGAGCATGAAGTTTGATCAGCTGTACTTTTATTCATTATATGAAGAAAGTGGCCAAGGAAGAGAGTTTAGGGAAGAGGAAGTCCAAGGCACTACCCTTAGGATTAATGGTCCAGACTCTGCTGAATCATCTTGGAATTCTGATGTAGCACCTATGGATATTAATCGCCTAGATACAAGAAGGAGATTGATTATGCAATTCCTGGACTTGATGATGATGAAGAAATTGCTTTGGAGAAGTCATTGATGATAATGATGATGGAGATGATGGTGATACTTGGTGGTGAGCGGTGTTCAAGAAACTAAGAAGATTTCCATCAAACTCTTTGCACCAAAGAAAACTGCTGGAAAGAGGAAGAAGAGTGCTGATGTTAGAAAGACTACAGAAGTCCTGAAATCAAAAAGAACAAGAAAGGAAACAGCACAGACTGTTGAGTCTGCTGAGGGTCAAGTGGAGGTTACTGACCCTGCTGTGGCTTCAAGAAAAACTGTTGGTGAAATTCTTAGAACAACAATGTAAGGAAGCAAGTAGAAAAAGAAAATTGACTAGAAAAGATGATGATGATGAATCCCTATCCAAGAGGATGAAGGAAGTTGCCAAAAAGAAGAAATATGGCAAGGGAAAGAGTTGAAAATTTGGAGGCACAGAGGGCCCAAGAAGAAGCATCGAGAGGAGGAAGAAGAGGTCATGTTGAAGCCGAGCCTCTAACTATCATTCCACCAGGTTGTTATCGGTGATTCCTCCAATGAAGAAGTTATCAAGTCCACGATGTTTGAATGTGTTGTTTTTGAGCAATCAGAGGATGTCACAGCAGCTCATCGACCTGAGCTCTTTGTAGTATCCACTCGATGAACCACAAGAAACCACCACCGAACTCGAACTCTCTGTGTGGTGGTTGAAGAGGTGATTGGAGACTTGGTTGAAGACCCGCAATTTTGGCAATAGTTCAGGGGGAAGAGCAGTCTGCTGCTAACCCTGCTGATGAGCATATAAGTCAGGGGGAACCAAGTGTGATACAGATGGAAGTAGTAGGTACAAATGTACAATCACAAAGAACTCGCTGACTTTCAAACATCTCAGAAGATACCATGAATCGCTTGTTGGATCCTTTGGAGGTCAACAAGCTCTGGAGCTGCTCCTGAGAAGATCTTTTATGCCATTTGAGAGGCATGTGAAAAGAGCAAGAAAATCGAAGAGTATGTGGATCCCAAACTTCAAAGAAATTGCCGATTACTTCCAAATGGAAGTTTGGGTTCTACAAAAGACAAAAACAAATTGCTCAACCAATGACAGATTTTGAAGAATGGGTTTTTGACAAGTTGGGAGTGGAAAATTTGGTTGGATCTCGATTGATACAACCTTGCTTTGCAATCAAGACCGATGGATCTGCTTGATGAGCAAATGAAGGAGGAGGAGGTATCCAATTTAGAGATCCAAGAGATGGTCCCGATGATTCTTCTTCATCATCGATAGTAGAGGAGATTTTCCTCTGGACCAGGAGAATCAAGTGGGGCTGCACTAACACATGTACCATCCGTACCAACATCCATCGATCTTTGGAAGATCTGCTGAGGGCCAGCAGACTGGAGAGATGGATGAGGATCTACAGGATCTCACCATGGATGATCTGGAGGCATTGATCAATGAAGGCATTACTCTGAGTACTGGTAGGCTGACTGATGAACCAAGTACATTCCATGTTGTAGAGCCTACTGCACAAACTGATGCTGGACAAAGTGAGGATTTGGATGGAGAAAAGGTTGCTGATTTCAATGAACCTAGTGCCAGCTCTGAAGAGTCAATTGAATATCAAGACGGATTTGACATTGAAGGCACTCTGACTAAAACTGCCATCATCCTGCACAAGATTGGTCATGCTGAAGGTTTCCAAGTGGATAATACCAATATATTCAATCCACAGGAAGTTGAAGAGGAGGTACAGGTTGCTGGGATACAAACAGCACCTGGACAAAGGTTGGAACAGGAGGTACAGTCACCGAGTCTCAAACAAAGACTGGACAAAGGTTGGAACTGTGATTTGGGTTTGGAGGAAACCCCTGTTGTTGATGAGGCTGCTGTAGTGGAGCTCTGCTTTGAGCCAAGGCCACTCAGAGGAAAGATAGTCGCAGATCTAGCATTAATGAGAGATGAGCAAAATCTTTGGACTATAACTACAGTGATGAAGAATTTCAAATTTTTGGAGAAGAAGAAGTTGTTGAAGAACCTGCACAAGATCCTATCCTTGAAGATGTTCTTGGTGCAATGGTTGAGGAAGGACCTCCCCCTGCTGGGAGAGATTTGAGTAGAGCCATGGTCATCGGCGGACAACAGCACAATATAGAGTTGAGGAGCTCACGATGGATCTACCGATAGTAGAATGGCCATGGAGTGCCAATTGAAGTTGTCAATGAGTTAAGAACTGTAAGAAATGATATGCAACATTAAGAACTCAATTGGACAGCAAGAATGTAGATTTGAAGAATCGATGAAGATGGTAAATGATAATAGACAATCTATCGATCTGATTGCTTCAAACTTTGCATCTACTCAAAATGTCGTGAATGATCCGATATATGATGTAAGATATATCAAGCAAGGAACACACTCAAAGGACAAGTTTTTGAAAGATCAACTTACATCCGTTCATCAAAAACTTGACAAGCTTGCTGAAATCTACCGAGCCTCAATGCACAACAACAACTTCGCTATGCTCGATCCCAAATTTATCGAAAGGATCAACAGATCGGAAGAGACCACGCAATCAAGGATTACTTCACTTGATACTAGAACTGAACTATGGCGGGTCAATTACACAGAGTGATAGTATCACGAGAAGCTATTCATGGCCTCATCTCACGTTTTGTTGATGATGTCACTAAGGGGAAGAGGGCCAATCACCGCAAAGAAAAGGAGGCTGCTAGACTCTTTGCACGTAAGAGATGGACTGATGATACAAATGCCTTTAGGCAACTCGCACTGGCAGAGTGCAACTTCTTCGATGATCTCCTATCACAAGACAAGAAAGAGTTTCATAATGAAGGAGACCCTATCGTGACATGGGATTTCATGAAGGTCTTAACTCTTTCTTGAGTTTGAAGTTTTGGGAGGCAAGGATTAGAGCTTTAAGAGCAACTACCGAGAGATAGAAGGAGTAGCGAGAGAGGAAAAGGTGCGCAATTACAAAAGCAAAAGATTCACCGAATGAATTTAAGGAATCAGATATGAAGTTTGGCTTGAGGTGAATCGAGATCAATCTTGTCTGCTCAAGCATGGAATTGGTGGAAACAAGTCAATTCTTATATTGACTTTACACTTATTGAGAATGAATGGATGGTTGAAATGATAGAAGAGATCGAGCCTATCAAGAGCAAGTTTGAGAGGCTAGACAAGAAAGAGAAAAGAGACAATAGATCGCTACTTTTCATTGTTTATCTTTCTTTGTATCTAGTTGTAATAATCAGGAACAAATATTTATAATGAGAATTGACTAAATTTGTTCTGTTTGTGTTTTTATCTTTTGCTTTGTTGATTAGGTGAGGTAGTGGCATCATCACCAAAAAGGGGGAAATTGTTGGACTTATTTCTCGCTTTGATGATGAGTGCCATACTAGCTGTTATAGTGCAAAGGCAAAAGATGTCTAGATAAAATGTATAGGTTTATTAGAGTTTGATTCATAAATAGGTTTGATCAAACAAGCATCGTAAAAAGGTCATTGATTGCTTATCGCCAGACTAGTCTAGTCGATGAGGTAGATAGGTCGATGGGATCGTCTGCAACTCCGCTAAAGATCAAGATCAAGACCAAGGCCGAGGGTTCAAACTCGATGAATGAAGGCTAAGGGATCAAACTTAGTATTTAATGTCAAGGATATGGGATCGAGAATTTAGGCAAGTCTGTGATGACCTAAATCGATTACATATACCTTGTGTAGAAAGGTCTAAGTTCCACAAGTTGGATGATGTTTGGAACTTAGTTATACTTTAAATGATGTAATCTAACTTCACAAACAAAAGTTGGATAAAAGATTCAAATTGCATTATATTTTACTGAGACAAAAATATGATGTTCAAGAGATCGATTGGTTTTACTGACAGATCGATGAACCTCGCCGATATATATACCTCGATTAATTCAAGATTATTGGGAAGTTACATGGATAAGAACAACCAACTACCTCTGACTTATCAAGCAAATCAAAGGCTGAGATTAAAAAGACGTTGGGAAGATCCATATTTTTATCCATTGGATACAAGTCAAAGGGGTGGACAGATCGCGACTTTGTCAAAAAGTAATCCCGATGTCGGTCCCCCATGAATAGTGACAGAATCGCGTATGAGGATGGGACAAATACAAGAAACGGTCATATTTGAATTTCAAATTCAAGTCACATGCATTCCTACCTATAAATAGAGGACTTTCAACTCAAGAAGAAGATGATGAATTTTGGTATAAAACTTCAAGTGATAACATTGAGCTGAAAAACACCCTGCTGAACTTACTGAGCTTAAGGCTGCTGATCTAGTTATTTTCTTCAAGTGCATTCTGTGTTAAAGCTGCATCAAGCATACACACTTGAAGACTGCAAGTCGCGATTATATCATCCTAATCAAGTCACTGCATTCAATCATTTACTTGATTCATTCTTTATTTTATAAAGAACTCTGCCAAGACAAGTGAAGCATCATGTTAGTGTGAAAAGATCGTTGGTTTGTGGTGGAGCCGGTGAAGAGGCAATTCTACCCTTCAAGGACCAAAGTGGAAGACTCGGGAGCAAAGAATCCTACTGTTCTTAGTTTTCGGTTTGTGAAGCCATAGTTATTGGTGAAGGACAAGCAACCTAGGATTCTTTGTAACAGATAACTCAAAGATTACTAGTGAATTTCCTCCAACATCACAGAGAGAAGAGTGGACGTCTGAGGATTACATCACCTGGAACCACTATAAAAATCTCTCTACTTACTTACTGCATTTACTTTCTGCACTTAGTTATTATTCATATCAACCTGTTGAATCTAGCAACTCAAATCACACACATACACTACTGAGTATCTAATACTTAGTAACATATTTAACAATAAGTAACAAGGCTTAATTTTGATATTATTCCGCTGCACAAATTCAGCAAAATCGAATCACGATGACTCTTCGTTTATCGGAAAGGCAAGGTCTCGAAGACTCTCAAAGTATATCAAAGAGGTCTCTCAGAAGAGAAGTTTTATCAATTCACCCCCCTCTAAACTTAACTAAAGCCTTTTCAGTCCTTCATCCTCGATTTTGGTTGGAATGCAACTTTATGTTAACTCCAAAGTTTTAAATGTTAAAATAGTTTATTCACCCCCTCTAAACTTAACTAAAGCCTTTTTCATTTTGTGTATACCAACAGTTTACTTTGTTGACAAGCATCACATATGGCATCCTTCTTGAATGTGATCTCGTGTAAAACCAACCACCGCTTTCTCTTCTTTGTTGAGAAATTCAGATGATCGATTGATGTCATCAATGTTCAAGTGATTCAACTTCTTGTGCCATAGCCAATTGAGTTCACGATTTGGTATGCACAATCACTAAGGTGTATTTCTTTCTGAACACTTGTTGGAGTTATTGGTCCAAAAGATCCAATCCACAATATACATATTGTTTAGTCTTTGACTTGAAACTTGACTTTATCTGTTTTCCTTGGTCGACATGCATCACGATAGCATCCTTCTTGAATGTGATCTCGTGTAAACTTGATCACCTCTTTCACTAATGACAATGCATCAAAATTTGTCTTTGTCAAAAGTGACCTTGTAACCCTTCAGTCACAGAATTGTCCAAACATACATGTTACGATTGCTCACCAAGTTGTATTCACTAATGACAATACTCAACATATGCAACATCCTTGATTGTAAGTCCATTTCTCATTCTTGTGTGCCATATCCTCTTGTATATCCAGTGTATTCTTGTTGCCAAAATTCACCCTTGGACCATCTTTTGCCACAAAGTTTGATAGACATTGCTTATTCTTTGTCATGTGTCTGGAACATCCACTTTCAAAGTACCAGACACCCTACAAAACAAAGTTAATGCATTTTAGGTACCCAAACCTGTTTGGGTCCATAATGGTCAGTGGTAAGCATGACCCTTGGCATGTCTCCATAAGGTCTTCTTCTGAATGTGTCATACTTTGGTTCATACTTTGGTTCATACATGTATTCCACACATCCATAAGTTCTAACAATGAGGTTGTGTAGAATCACATATGTTTTCCGGCCTTTTGGTTTGTAATGTTGTTTGAAGTGATTCTTGATGTTAGAAGCATCAAGATAACCATTAGTTTGTTTGTCTATTAGAATGACTACAGTAGTATGGAGTCTGCTTTGAGGCCTTGTGTAAGTCCTCTGCACGATCCCATTGCCTAGGTTTTACCCTAGCAACATGGTTATCTTTATCGCTTTCTAGCATTAGATGCGAAATATTCCAATCATCATCGGTGAGGAACAGTCTACCTTTCCCGAGATAAGTATCCCTTGAATGATTAACATTTTTGGGTTTAGGATTCTTATCCTTGGAATATTTCTGCTTCTTTCCTTCGTGGTCCAAAGAGACTTGGTAGTAGGTCTGCTATCAAGAAGCTTAGAAGGCACATCACCCTATTTTTAGATTTACTCTTTTATTAGAGTCGTTGACTTCTTTGACTTTGATTTTGCTTTCTTGAAGCATTCTCATTTGGTTTTACCGCTTCAAAGAAACCTTCTTGGGAGTTGGATCTAGTGCAGTACAAACTTAGGACCACCTTCGGAACTAGGTTCAGATGACCTTACTGGATCCACTCTTGTTGATTTGCCGAGTTCCAAATCCAAGCCCTGCTTCTATCTCCATAAGGCTTTCCCGATTTGTATGCGATAGTGGAACAAGATGGTTCAAAGAGATTCGAGAGGTCACTGGATGTTCAAGCAGATCGACTTATCTTGATTCTCATCCCAACATCTTTTTTTACCTTTGAGAACCCTTAATTCACTTTCAATCTTCCAACTTCTAATTCAAGAGCTTCTTTTTCAGGACTTCACAACTCTCATAACCATTGTATTATCCTCGTTGATTAAGGATGGCATCCAAAGTCTCATTGTTGTCGAATTTCTAGGATTTGAACCACAAGTTGATTCACAATCACTTTCAAAGAGGAGTATTTATAGATACAAATGTTGTATACCTCCTCGCCATCCATATTGGCCATCAAAGCATAATCCTCCATATCAAAGAACTGATCTTTGTATCATCCGATTCATTTCCTTTTGAGATTCCACATCATATCCTGATTCATCTTCAAAGAACCATAGCCTTCTTGCCATGTCTTCTTTGTTGACTCTTGGTCTTCATGAGGTCCGACAATCAGTCTAAAATGTCCAGCTTCTTGCGGTTGAAGCAAAGATAATCGTGTTCCTTGCCTTGTTTTAGTTCGGAGACAATCAGTTTTGAAGTGTCCTGGTTTCTTGCAATGAAAGCATAGATAATCATTATCTTTCTTTGGTTCTTCTTTCCTTCTTTCAAGAGGCCTCTTTGTAAAATTTCTTGTAGGGGCCTTTCCACTCTTCATCATCCCGATTTTCTTGCTCAAGAGGGCAATTTGTTCTTGCATCTCATCCAAAGATATCATCCTGTCCTCCCGATGTTTCTTCATGATGTGAAGCAGCCAATGCAAAGGGTCTTTGGCTCTTCCTTTTCGATTTCAGCACTAGCTTTTTGCTAAATTCATAAGCCTTTAAGATCGAAACAATTTGAAGGTGTTTTCTTCATGCAACTTTCTCATTTCTTCAATTGCAATACCTTCATTTTCCAAACATCTTTTGCGAGTAGAGCTTCCAAGATTTTGGTGTTTACTTCTCTCTTTTGAATAACTTACACTCAAGCAGAGGTGAGTTCATCCAGGATTGCATTGAATCTTGATTCCATTTGCTCAATGGTTTCATTTGGCAGCATCTTGAACTTTTGATACCTTTTTCTGCCCACACTGATTTTATTCTTCTTTATTGCATCAGTGCCTTCACAGATCAAGTGAATCTTGTCCCAAAGTTCCTTTGCGCCTTGCAATCTTTAACCTTCATGTACATATTGCTATCCAAGGTTACGTAGATGATATCAATAGCAATGTTGTTGAGGTTTGCTCTTTCCTGCCTTCGCATTCCATTCTCTTTTGGCTTAGGAATGTACTCAGATTCACACCCACTTTATTCGCCTTTGTAATCTCCAAAGTGGTCCATCGATTAGTACATCCATCATCTCATCATGAGTTGCGCAAGATATGCCTGCATTCGACGTTTATACTCATCAAATCTATCAAGAGAACACATCAACATAGTTCTAGCATACCGTGTGTTATCCATGATGCAAGTCTTGAAAATCAAGAACTTGAAAGAAAGTTTTAAAGAATTTTCACAAGCACAACAAGTAGGATTCCTTGAGCGTAAGCACGGCTCGATACCAATTGTTGGTCCTTGAAAAGGCTTTGGTTAAGTTTAGAGGGGGAATAAACTTAACACTTAAAACTTTGGAGTTAACAAATTCGCAACTTCAAAGAAATGCGATACTTCATGAGTCTGTTTGAGACTTCGATAAGCTCGATAAACATGAGTCTATCGATAGTTCGATTCTTTGAATTTGTGCAAATGGAATAATATCAAAATTAAGCCTTATTACTTGTTGTTAAATATGATACTAAGTATTAGATACTTAGTAGTGTAAGTGTGTGATTTCGATTGCTAGATTCAAGAGAGTTGATATGAATAATGACTAAGTGCGAAAAATAAATGCAAAGTAAATGGCCGATTTTATAGTGGTTCCAGTGATGTAATCTTGTACGTCCACTCTTCTCCTGTGATGTTGGAGGAAATTCACTAGTAATCTTTGATATAGCTTTTACAAAGATTCCTAAGGTTGCTTGTCCTTCACAAATAACTATGGCTTCACAAACCGAAAACTAAGAACAGTAGGATTGCTTGCTCCCGAGTCTTCCACTGGTCCTTGAAGGGTAGAATTGCCTCTTCACCACTCCACCACAAACAACAGATCTTTCACACTCCAACAGATGCTTCACTGCTTTCAAAGAGGTTCTTTATAAAATAAAGATTGAATCAAAAAATGATTCGATTGAAGCGACTTGATTAGGATGATATAATCAAAGAGCTTGCGCCTTCAAGTGTTTATGCTTGATGCGGCTTGAATACGAGAATGCACTTGAAGAAATTAACTAGATCAAGACCTTTTATGCTCAATAAATTCAAAGAGGGTGTTTTTCACTCAATGTTATTATCACTTAAAGTTTATTCCAAAATTCATCATCTTTTCTTGAGTTGAAAGTCTCTATTTATAGGTAGAATGCATGTGACTTGAATTTGAATTTCAAATATGACCGTTCCTTGTATTTGTCCCATCCTTACGCGATTCTCTCATTATTCATAGGATCGACAATCGTCGAGTTCCTTTTTGACAATCACGATCTGTCCACCCTTTGACTTGTATCCAATGGATAAAAATATGAATCATCCCAACGTCTTTTTAATCTCAACCTTTGATTTGCTTGATAAGTCGAGAGTTAGTTGGCTGTTCTTATCCATGTAATTTCCAAGATAATCTTGAATTAATCGAGGTATATATCATCGCAGTTCATCGAGTTTGCCGAGAAACCAATAAGTCTGCTTGAACATCATATTTTTGTCTCAGATATAAATGCAATTGAATCTTTTATCTAACTTTTATTTGTGAAGTTA
Organism: Gentiana macrophylla; assembly: GCA_026214975.1. NCBI lineage: Eukaryota > Viridiplantae > Streptophyta > Magnoliopsida > Gentianales > Gentianaceae > Gentiana > Gentiana macrophylla. Next base: position 110,847 of record JAOBSW010000252.1, on the reverse strand, counting down.
GATTACATCATTTTAAAGTATAACTAAGTTCCAAACATCATCCAACTTATGGAACTTAGACCTTCTACACAAGGTGTATGTAATCGCTTTAGGTCATCACAGACTTGCCTAAATTCTGATTCCATATCCTTGACATTAAATACTAAGTTTGATCCCTTAGCCTTCATTCATTGAGTTTGAACCCTCAGCCTTCATCTTCGGTCTTGGCGGGTTCCCAGACTAGTCTCTCGACCTATCTACCCTATCGACTAGACAATCTGGCGATAAATGATCGCCAGACCTTTTTACAGTGCTTGTTTGATCAAACCTATTTATGAATCAAACTCTAATAAACCTATACATTTTATCTAGACATCTTTTTGCCTTTGCACTATAACAGCTAGTATGTCACTCATCATCAAAACTGAGAAATAAGTCCAACAAGTACCGCTCCGGACGCTCGTCCATTATCATGGACGCCCGTCCAGGACCCAGCTCCAGTATTTTGTTCATAAATTCACTTCTAAGGCTCCGAATGAGGTGATTCAACATGCGTTGGAAAGCTATTTCAATCCTCTACAACTTTCATCAAGACAACTTTCCCTGAAAGTGCCTACAAGTGGGGACAAAATTCCCATGAAGTGCCTGGTTCCGGTTTCTTCAATGATTCTTCACTTAAACATCTTTCAACTCTTCCATCTTCATGTGATCATCGTTTAGAGGGAGAAAAGAGAAGAGAAGTGCAAGGATCGTAGTGTAGAGGCTATGCCGGGTCGATCTTACGGGGAACTAGACTGTTGTGAACCCTAGCTTTTGTTTTTAACTAATTATTGTCACGAAAACTAACCTAAACAAATATTGCATAAAAGTAACTAGACAGAGGAGATTAATCCAATACTAGGAAAGATTGAAAGCGATAAACTAACTAAACTAGAGTGCAGAAAAAGTAAACTAAAGCTAAACAATTCAAGTTTCAAGAGATTTGAATCAAGTTATAACAAACGAACGAACAGTTGATCCACCTATCCTATCAACATTCAGATCCTATTCAGATTATTTCGTGATTCTAATCAAGTTGTGATTTGCCTTATCTAAGTCCGACCTCTAATTTCTTAGATGGTTCTCCTATCAATCTTTATCTTTCGATTTACAGATTAACGCTTTTCAAAACAAATGTGGAAACTCTAACGTCTCTAACCTAGAAATCTAACCTATTATCTTTCGTTTTATAGATTAAAGATCTACTCTTTTATCATGGTGTTCTAAAGTTAACATGATTTTCATCACATAAAACAAACACAAAAGCAAACATCTTTCGATATAATTCGCAATAAACAATGTAAACATGATAAAAGAAACAACTTGTATTAAAGAACTCACAAAACAATCACGATTCGAATCTGAATAGTTGACGGATAGGATTCACACCGCTCGTTCAAAAGAGGTCTAGCCTCTTATCATCTTCGTAAGACTTGAAATTGATGAATAAAAAGACATGAAAAGTAGCTAATCTAATCTATGAATCTAATTGCATAAACTGGAAGAAAATAGAATAAAACGCAGCAACCAAGTCGCTCCCTGTGGAGTTTAGGGTTTGAAATTGTGTGTCTTAGGGTTGATTATGTGACGTGGCCTTTTCTAGTGCTAATACCAGTCCTTAACCGACAGTGTATCGGGTCAAACTGTAGTGCTAGTATGGTGAGTCAGAGTATCGTATCCTCAGGGAACTTTGTAATTCTTCTAAGTGTGGTTAAACACCAAAGAGTCATTATTAACTCAATCTAAATCTCAGCTTTATAGCACAGATAACTACTATTTTACTTAACATAAAATAAATGCGTAAATTAAAATTTATTCTAATATAATATATATAGATATATAAATATATATAGATGTGCATAAGTTGCAAAGTATATATATAGATATAAATATATAGATGCCAAATATATTATTAGAGAACTAGCCAAAGTTTATATAATTGATTTATACGATCTTTTCAAAGGAATGGAATGTGCTCGATCTTTAGGTTCAATTGAGTAAATGAAACGGTGTACTCCTAAGGTTAACAATTCGTCCTCACATTAGTGTGTGAAATTGTCATATGTCCATTGTCATCACCCAAAGTCCACAATCATTACGGTTTTTCCGAACAGTCCCGAAATACGATTCTACCTTTGAATAAAAAGAGTCATTCCGTTCACAAGCGGTCAATTTTATTTAAAGGCTCCGGTTGTCAAGGCCGGGCGATTCAACTTTCCGGTTTAAGTTTCAATTAAACTCGATGAATTTAACATTATTACGATCTTGAGTCAGATTTTAATAAGATTCATCTTTTAGGACAAATCGCCCCGGGTAGAAACGGGTTCCGTTGTCACGTTTTCACTCGGCCAATTTTACCCTCCGGTTTTTCTATTAACGAGTTCATAACTTAATTACGAGGTGTCAATTCATAATTAGATTATGAATTCTTTCAAGTCAAACTTTATCAATAGGAAAAGATTCAATTAACTCAATTTTATTCAATTTTACTTAGACAACATTCCTTTACGAAAAGATCGAAATAAAACGATTACATAACTTTGGCTAGTTATTAGATTTAGCCTACTAACATTATACGAAAAGATAAATGTACAAAACAAACATAAATACTTTAGGAATTTTACCCGATTACAACGATTGAATCGAGTGTATTCTTCCGGATGCTACAACAACTTCAACAACATTGATCTTCCGATAATTTCTCGAGCATTATAACGATACTACTTTATTTATGGCATAAGGCCTATATATATACATACTATTACTACTAAAAGAGGTGAAGAAAATATATTTGGTACCCCTTTATGTGCCTCGCAATGCTGCTCTATTTATAGGCGCTTTTTCCCCAAATTGGATCGATCCGAGAAAGGCGGATCGATCCGGGAATAAAAATATTATCCCAGGATATTCTCGCGCAGGGGCCACATGCTTTGTCTAATCATGATGTTTCCTCGGATCGATCCGAGGTAAATCCGGATCGATCCGGATAGATTTTTTCAAACTTAATCCGAAACTTGATAAAATCATAACTTGAGTTCGGATCTCCAAATGACATAATTCAAGATGCGTTGGAAAGCTCTTGAGAGAGATCTATAACTTCCATGCAGACTTCTTTCTCGAAAATGCCTTTTGCTGGGCCATTTGTTCGTCGAAAATATAACTTGATACGGGCGTCACGAACCATTGATCCACTTGAACTTTAAATCTCGTGGCACTTCCTTTATTCCTTCAAAAGATATGATTTTACTCCACAAAATGTCATCACTGGGGTCTTGGTTTACCTAAGTCTCAGAAAATACCGAAAATACCCACGTGAATCGACACGATACTCCGGTTTTTAACCCGGTACAAAATTTATAACTTTTTATCATTTTTACTAGATTTTTATAGTATTTAGATTTATTCATAGCTATTAATATTTTATAAGATTATCTGTTATAATTACTTATATTTTATATAAAAATAGTCGATAACGTATATAAAACAACGTAATTTTTATCATATAAATGTTACACATCATTATGCGCTGCTATATATAGAGAAAATCAAGTCGGTTGCTACAGTACCGCTCCGGACGCTCGTCCATTATCATGGACGCCCGTCCAGGACCCAGCTCCAGTATTTTGCTCATAAATTCACTTCTAGGGCTCCGAATGAGGTGATTCAACATGCGTTGGAAAGCTATTTCAATCCTCTACAACTCTCATCAAGACAACTTTCCCTGAAAGTGCCTACAAGTGTGGACAAAATTCAAAATGAAGTGCATGGTTCCGGTTTCTTCAATGATTCTTCACTTAAACATCTTTCAACTCTTCCATCTTCATGTGATCATCGTTTAGAGGGAGAAAAGAGAAGAGAAGTGCAAGGATCGTAGTGTAGAGGCTATGCCGGGTCGATCTTACGGGGAACTAGACTGTTGTGAACCCTAGCTTTTGTTTTTAACTAATTATTGTCACGAAAACTAACCTAAACAAATATTGCATAAAAGTAACTAGACAGAGGAGATTAATCCAATGCTAGGAAAGATTGAAAGCGATAAACTAACTAAACTAGAGTGCAGAAAAAAGTAAACTAAAGCTAAACAATTCAAGTTTCAAGAGATTTGAATCAAGTTATAACAAACGAACGAACAGTTGATCCACCTATCCTATCAACATTCAGATCCTATTCAGATTATTTCGTGATTCTAATCAAGTTGTGATTTGCCTTATCTAAGTACGACCTCTAATTTCTTAGATGGTTCTCCTATCAATCTTTATCTTCGATTTACTGATTAACGCTTTTCAAAACAAAGGTGGAAACTCTAACGTCTCTAACCTAGAAATCTAACCTATTATCTTTCGTTTTATAGATTAAAGATCTACTCTTTTATCATGGTGTTCTAAAGTTAACATGATTTTCATCACATAAAACAAACACAAAAGCAAACATCTTTCGATATAATTCGCAATAAACAATGTAAACATGATAAAAGAAACAACTTGTATTAAAGAACTCACAAAACAATCACGATTCGAATCTGAATAGTTGACGGATAGGCTTCACACCGCTCGTTCAAAAGAGGTCTAGCCTCTTATCATCTTCGTGAGACTTGAAATTGATGAATAAAAAGACATGAAAAGTAGCTAATCTAATCTATGAATCTAATTGCATAAACTGGAAGAAAATAGAATAAAAACGCAGCCAAGCTGCTCCCTAGGGTTTAGGGTTCGAAATTGTGTGTCTTAGGGTTGATTGTGTGACGTGGCCTTTTCTAGTGCTAATACCAGTCCTTAACCGACGATGTATCGGGTCAAATCAGAGTGCTAGTATGGTGAGTCGAGTATCGTATCCTCGAGGAACTTTGTAATTCTTCTAAGTGTGGTTAAACACCAAAGAGTCATTATTAACTCAATCTAAATCTCGCTTTATAGCACAGATAACTACTATTTTACTTAACATAAAATAAATGCGTAAATTAAAATTTATTCTAATATAATATATATAGATATATAAATATATATATAGATGTGCATAAGTTGCAAAGTATATATATAGATATAAATATATAGATGCCAAATATATTATTAGAGAAATAGCCAAAGTTTATATAATTGATTTATACGATCTTTTCAAAGAATGGAATGTGCTCGATCTTTAGGTTCAATTGAGTAAATGAAACGGTGTACTCCTAAGGTTAACAATTCGTCCTCACATTAGTGTGTGAAATTGTCATATGTCCATTGTCATCACCCAAAGTCCACAATCATTATTGGGTTTTTCCGAACAGTCCCGAGTACGATTCTACCTTTGAATAAAAGGAGTCATTCCGTTCACAAACGGTCAATTTTATTTAAAGGCTCCGGTTGTCAAGGCCGGGCGATTCAACTTTCCGGTTTAAGTTTCAATTAAACTCGATGAATTTAACATTATTACGATCTTGAGTACAGATTTTAATAAGATTCATCTTTTAGGACAAATCGCTTCGGTAGAAATCGGGTTCCGTTGTCACGCTTTCACTCGCCAATTTTACCCTCCGGTTTTTCTATTAACGAGTTCATAACTTAATTACGAGGTGTCAATTCATAATTAGATTATGAATTCTTTCAAGTCAAACTTTATCAATAGGAAAAGATTCAATTAACTCGATTTTATTCAATTTTACTTAGACAACATTCCTTTACGAAAAGATCGAAATAAAACGATTACATAACTTTGGCTAGTTATTAGATTTAGCCTACTAACATTATACTAAAAGATAAAATGAGACAAAACAAACATAAATACTTTAGGAATTTTACCCGATTACAACGATTGAATCGTAAGTCGTATTCTTCCGGATGCTACAACAACTTCAACAACATTGATCTTCCGATAATTTCTCGAGCATTATAACGATACTACTTTATTTATGGCATAAGGCCTATATATATACATACTATTACTACTAAAAGAGGTGAAGAAAATATATTTGGTACCCTTTTATGTGCTGCAATGTTTGCTCTATTTATAGGCGATTTTTCCCCAACCGGATCGATCCGAGAAGGGCCGGATCGATCCGGGAATAAAAATATTATCCCAGGATATTCTCTGCGCAGGCCACATGCTGGTCTAATCATGATGTTTCCTCGGATCGATCCGAGGTAAATCCGGATCGATCCGGATAGATTTTTTCCAAACTTAATCCGAAACTTGATAAAATCATAACTTGAGTTCGGATCTCCAAATGACATAATTCAAGATGCGTTGGAAAGCTCTTGAGGAGATCTATAACTTCCATGAAGACTTCTTTTTCAGAAAATGCCTTTTGCTGGGCCATTTGTTCGTCGAAAATATAACTTGATACGGCTGGCGTCACGAACCATTGATCCACTTGAACTTTAAATCTCGTGGCACTTCCTTTATTCCTTCAAAAGATATGATTTTACTCCACAAATGTCATCACTCGGGGTCTTGGTTTACCTAAGGTCTGTAAAATACCAGAAATACCCACGTGAATCTGACACGACACTCCGGTTTTTAACCCGGTACAAAATTTATAACTTTTTATCATTTTTACTAGATTTTTATAGTATTTAGATTTATTCATAGCTATTAATATTTTATAAGATTATCTCATTATAATTACTTATATTTTATATAAAAATAGTCGATAACGTATATAAAACATCGTAATTTTTATCATATAAATGTTACACATCATTATGCGCTGCTATATATAGAGAAAATCAAGTCGGTTGTTACAAGATGCGCTCCGGACGCTCGTCCATTATCATGGACGCCCGTCCAGGACCCAGCTCCAGTATTTTGCTCATAAATTCACTTCTAGGGCTCCGAATGAGGTGATTCAACATGCGTTGGAAAGCTATTTCAATCCTCTACAACTCTCATCAAGACAACTTTCCCTGAAAGTGCCTACAAGTGTGGACAAAATTCAAAATGAAGTGCATGGTTCCGGTTTCTTCAATGATTCTTCACTTAAACATCTTTCAACTCTTCCATCTTCATGTGATCATCATCGTTTAGAGGAGAAAAGAGAAGAGAAGTGCAAGGATCGTAGTGTAGTGGCTATGCCGGGTCGATCTTACGGGAACTAGACTGCTGTGAACCCTAGCTTTTGTTTTTAACTAATTATTGTCACGAAAACTAACCTAAACAAATATTGCATAAAAGTAACTAGACAGAGGAGATTAATCCAATGCTAGGAAAGATTGAAAGCGATAAACTAACTAAACTAGAGTGCAGAAAAAGTAAACTAAAGCTAAACAATTCAAGTTTCAAGAGATTTGAATCAAGTTATAACAAACGAACGAACAGTTGATCCACCTATCCTCCTATCAACATTCGGATCCTATTCAGATTATTTCGTGATTCTAATCAAGTTGTGATTTGCCTTATCTAAGTACGACCTCTAATTTCTTAGATGGTTCTCCTATCAATCTTTATCTTTCGATTTACTGATTAACGCTTTTCAAAACAAAGGTGGAAACTCTAACGCCTCTAACCTAGAAATCTAACCTATTATCTTTCGTTTTATAGATTAAAGATCTACTCTTTTTATCATGGTGTTCTAAAGTTAACATGATTTTCATCACATAAAACAAACACAAAAGCAAACATCTTTCGATATAATTCGCAATAAACAATGTAAACATGATAAAAGAAACAACTTGTATTAAAGAACTCACAAAACAATCACGATTCGAATCTGAATAGTTGACGGATAGGCTTCACACCGCTTCGTTCAAAAGAGGTCTAGCCTCTTATCTTCTTCGTGAGACTTGAAATTGATGAATAAAAGACATGAAAAGTAGCTAATCTAATCTATGAATCTAATTGCATAAACTGGAAGAAAATAGAATAAAAACGCAGCCAAGCTGCTCCCTAGGGTTTAGGGTTCGAAATTGTGTGTCTTAGGGTTGATTATGTGCTGCTATATATAGAGAAAATCAAGTCGGTTGCTACAAGATGCCGCTCCGACGCTCGTCCATTATCATGGACGCCCGTCCAGGACCCAGCTCCAGTATTTTGCTGATAACTTCACTTCTAGGGCTCCGAATGAGGTGATTCAACATGCGTTGGAAAGATATTTCAATCCTCTACAACTTTCATCAAGACAACTTTCCCTGAAAGTGCCTACAATTGTGGACAAAATTCCCATGAAGTGCCTGGTTCCGGTTTCTTCAATGATTCTTCACTTAAACATCTTTCAACTCTTCCATCTTCATGTGATCATCGTTTAGAGGGAGAAAAGAGAAGAGAAGTGCAAGGATCGTAGTATAGAGGCTATGCCGGGTCGATCTTACGGGGAACTAGACTGTTGTGAACCCTAGCTTTTGTTTTTAACTAATTATTGTCACGAAAACTAACCTAAACAAATATTGCATAAAAGTAACTAGACAGAGGAGATTAATCCAATGCTAGGAAAGATTGAAAGCGATAAACTAACTAAACTAGATTGCAGAAAAAGTAAACTAAAGCTAAACAATTCAAGTTTCAAGAGATTTGAATCAAGTTATAACAAACGAACGAACAGTTGATCCACCTATCCTATCAACATTCAGATCCTATTCAGATTATTTCGTGATTCTAATCAAGTTGTGATTTGCCTTATCTATGTACGACCTCTAATTTTTTAGATGGTTCTCCTATCAATCTTTATCTTTCGATTTACAGATTAACGCTTTTCAAAACAAAGGTGGAAACTCTAACGTCTCTAACCTAGAAATCTAACCTATTATCTTTCGTTTTATAGATTAAAGATCTACTCTTTTATCATGGTGTTCTAAAGTTAACATGATTTTCATCACATAAAACAAACACAAAAGCAAACATCTTTCGATATAATTCGCAATAAACAATGTAAACATGATAAAAGAAACAACTTGTATTAAAGAACTCACAAAAACAATCACGATTCGAATCTGAATAGTTGACGGATAGGCTTCACACTTTCGTTCAAAGAGGTCTAGCCTCTTATCATCTTCGTGAGACTTGAAATTGATGAATAAAAAGACATGAAAAGTAGCTAATCTAATCTATGAATCTAATTGCATAAACTGGAAGAAAATAGAATAAAAACGCAGCCAAGCTGCTCCCTAGGGTTTAGGGTTCGAAATTATGTGTCTTAGGGTTGATTATGCGCTTCTATATATAGAGAAAATCAAGTCGGTTGCTACAGTACCGCTCCGGACGCTCGTCCATTATCATGGACGCCCGTCCAGGACCCAGCTCCAGTATTTTGCTCATAACTTCACTTCTAGGGCTCCGAATGAGGTGATTCAACATGCGTTGGAAAGCTATTTCAATCCTCTACAACTTTCATCAAGACAACTTTCCCTGAAAGTGCCTACAAATGTGGACAAAATTCCCATGAAGTGCCTGGTTCCGGTTTCTTCAATGATTCTTCACTTAAACATCTTTCAACTCTTCCATCTTCATGTGATCATCGTTTAGAGGGAGAAAAGAGAAGAGAAGTGCAAGGATCGTAGTGTAGAGGCTATGCCGGTCGATCTTACGGGGAACTAGACTGCTGTGAACCCTAGCTTTTGTTTTTAACTAATTATTGTCACGAAAACTAACCTAAACAAATATTGCATAAAAGTAACTAGACAGAGGAGATTAATCCAATGCTAGGAAAGATTGAAAGCGATAAACTAACTAAACTAGAGTGCAGAAAAAGTAAGCTAAAGCTAAACAATTCAAGTTTCAAGAGATTTGAATCAAGTTATAACAAACGAACGAACAGTTGATCCACCTATCCTATCAACATTCAGATCCTATTCAGATTATTTCGTGATTCTAATCAAGTTGTGATTTGCCTTTCTAAGTACGACCTCTAATTTCTTAGATGGTTCTCCTATCAATCTTTATCTTTCGATTTACAGATTAACGCTTTTCAAAACAAAGGTGGAAACTCTAACGTCTCTAACCTAGAAATCTAACCTATTATCTTTCGTTTTATAGATTAAAGATCTACTCTTTTATCATGGTGTTCTAAAGTTAACATGATTTTCATCACATAAAACAAACACAAAAGCAAACATCTTTCGATATAATTCGCAATAAACAATGTAAACATGATAAAAGAAACAACTTGTATTAAAGAACTCACAAAAACAATCACGATTCGAATCTGAATAGTTGACGGATAGGCTTCACACCGCTCGTTCAAAAGAGGTCTAGCCTCTTATCATCTTCGTGAGACTTGAAATTGATGAATAAAAAGACATGAAAAGTAGCTAATCTAATCTATGAATCTAATTGCATAAACCGGAAGAAAATAGAATAAAACGCAGCCAAGCTGCTCCTAGGGTTTAGGGTTCAAATTGTGTGTCTTAGGGTTGATTATGCGCTGCTATATATAGAGAAAATCAAGTCGGTTGCTACAAGATGCCGCTCCGGACGCTCGTCCATTATCATGGACGCCCGTCCAGACCCAGCTCCAGTATTTTGCTCATAACTTCACTTCTAGGGCTCCGAATGAGGTGATTCAACATGCGTTGGAAAGCTATTTCAATCCTCTACAACTTTCATCAAGACAAATTTCCTGAAAGTGCCTACAAGTGTGGACAAAATTCCCATGAAGTGCCTGGTTCCGGTTTCTTCAATGATTCTTCACTTAAACATCTTTCAACTCTTCCATCTTCATGTGATCATCGTTTAGAGGGAGAAAAGAGAAGAGAAGTGCAAGGATCGTAGTGTGTATAGGCTATGCCGGGTCGATCTTACGGGAACTAGACTGTTGTGAACCCTAGCTTTTGTTTTTAACTAATTATTGTCACGAAAACTAACCTAAACAAATATTGCATAAAAGTAACTAGACAGAGAGATTAATCCAATGCTAGGAAAGATTGAAAGCGATAAACTAACTAAACTAGAGTGCGAGAAAAAAGTAAACTAAAGCTAAACAATTCAAGTTTCAAGAGATTTGAATCAAGTTATAACAAACGAACGAGCAGTTGATCCACCTATCCTATCAACATTCGAGATCTATATTCAGATTATTTCGTGATTCTAATCAAGTTGTGATTTGCCTTATCTATGTACTACCTCTAATTTCTTAGATGGTTCTCCTATCAATCTTTATCTTTCGATTTACAGATTAACGCTTTTCAAAACAAAGGTGGAAACTCTAACGTCTCTAACCTAGAAATCTAACCTATTATCTTTCGTTTTATAGATTAAAGATCTACTCTTTTATCATGGTGTTCTAAAGTTAACATGATTTTCATCACATAAAACAAACACAAAAGCAAACATCTTTCGATATAATTCGCAATAAACAATGTAAACATGATAAAAGAAACAACTTGTATTAAAGAACTCACAAAAACAATCACGATTCGAATCAAATAGTTGACGGATAGGCTTCACACCGCTTCGTTCAAAAGAGGTCTAGCCTCTTATCATCTTCGTGAGACTTGAAATTGATGAATAAAAGACATGAAAAGTAGCTAATCTAATCTATGAATCTAATTGCATAAACTGGAAGAAAATAGAATAAAACGCAGCCAAGCTGCTCCCTAGGGTTTAGGGTTCAAATTGTGTGTCTTAGGGTTGATTATGCGCTGCTATATATAGAGAAAATCAAGTCGGTTGCTTACTGATGCCGCTCCGGACGCTCGTCCATTATCATGGACGCCCGTCCAGACTCAGCTCAGTATTTTGCTCATAACTTCACTTCTAGGGCTCGAATGAGGTGATTCAACATGCGTTGGAAAGATATTTCAATCCTCTACAACTTTCATCAAAACAACTTTCCCTGAAAGTGCCTACAAGAGTGGGCAAAATTCCCATGAAGTGCCTGGTTCCGGTTTCTTCAATGATTCTTCACTTAAACATCTTTCAACTCTTCCATCTTCATGTGATCATCGTTTAGAGGGAGAAAAGAGAAGAGAAGTGCAAGGATCGTAGTGTAGAGGCTATGCCGGGTCGATCTTACGGGGAACTAGACTGTTGTGAACCCTAGCTTTTGTTTTTAACTAATTATTGTCATGAAAACTAACCTAAACAAATATTGCATAAAAGTAACTAGACAGAGGAGATTAATCCAATGCTAGGAAAGATTGAAAGCGATAAACTAACTAAACTAGAGTGCGAAAAAAGTAAACTAAAGCTAAACAATTCAAGTTTCAAGAGATTTGAATCAAGTTATAACAAACGAACGAACAGTTGATCCACCTATCCTATCAACATTCAGATCCTATTCAGATTATTTTGTGATTCTAATCAAGTTGTGATTTGCCTTATCTATGTACGACCTCTAATTTCTTAGATGGTTCTCCTATCAATCTTTATCTTTCGATTTACAGATTAACGCTTTTCAAAACAAAGGTGGAAACTCTAACGTCTCTACCTAGAAATCTAACCTATTATCTTTCGTTTTATAGATTAAAGATCTACTCTTTTATCATGGTGTTCTAAAGTTAACATGATTTTCATCACATAAAACAAACACAAAAGCAAACATCTTTCGATATAATTCGCAATAAACAATGTAAACATGATAAAAGAAACAACTTGTATTAAAGAACTCACAAAACAATCACGATTCGAATCTGAATAGTTGACGGATAGGCTTCACACCGCTCGTTCAAAAGAGGTCTAGCCTCTTATCATCTTCGTGAGACTTGAAATTGATGAATAAAAAGACATGAAAAGTAGCTAATCTAATCTATGAATCTAATTGCATAAACTGGAAGAAAATAGAATAAAAACGCAGCCAAGCTGCTCCCTAGGGTTTAGGGTTCGAAATTGTGTGTCTTAGGGTTGATTATGCGCTGCTATATATAGAGAAAATCAAGTCGGTTGCTACAGTACCGCTCCGGACGCTCGTCCATTATCATGGACGCCCGTCCAGGACCCAGCTCCAGTATTTTACTCATAACTTCACTTCTAGGGCTCCGAATGAGGTGATTCAACATGCGTTGGAAAGCTATTTCAATCCTCTACAACTTTCATCAAGACAACTTTCCCTGAAAGTGCCTAAAAGTGTGGACAAAATTCCCATGAAGTGCCTGGTTCGGTTTCTTCAATGATTCTTCACTTAAACATCTTTCAACTCTTCCATCTTCATGTGATCATCGTTTAAGCTCCTTACTCATCATGCAAACGTACCTAACAACATGATAGAAACATGCAAAATGTAACATCATACGGATAAACATAAAACACCGATAAAATCACGTAAATATCTCGATTTTGCATTTAAACACATTTAAAACTCGTTTACTCAATAATTCGATAAAACCAATACTTTTCTATAAAAAGTACTAAAATACCAAGGATATTGTTACGGGAATAACGTCATATAAATCATAAATTTCACCCTTAACACTAGTAGAGACACAAATTCTGGGAATTCCATGATCATGTCCGCTTCCACTTCCCAAGTGGCCTCGGTCGGTGCATGATTGGCCCATTGCACCAATACTAACGGGACCATCCGGCGCCTGATCATCTTTTCTTTCCTATCCAAAATCTTTATCGGTTTCTCTTCATATGCCAAGTTGTCTTGCAAAACCCCTGGATCTATTTCAGAATCAGTTTCAGCTTGAGTCAAACACTTCTTCAGCATCGACACATGGAACACATTATGAACTCTAGACATCGATTCCGGCAATCGAAGTCTATAAGCTTGCCGTCCAATCCTTTCAATAATGTCGAAGGGTCCTACGTATCTCGGATGAGCTTTCCGCCCGACCACTGAACCTCTTTACCCTTTTTCATCGGTGACGCTCTCAAATAAACTCGGTCCCCGACTTGAATTCCAACGGTCTTACGACATCCGCCCAACTCTTCCGACGATCTTCTTGAGCTGCCTTGAGATTCTTCCGAATAAGATCGATCTTATCCTTAGCCTGTTGCACCAGCTCCGGCCCCGTAAGTTGTCTCTCCCCTACTTCATCCCAATATAGGAGAGTCCGACACTTTCTTCCATATAGGGCTTCAAATGGTGGCATGCCAAGGCTCGAGTGATAGCTGTTGTTGTAGGCAAACTCCGCTAATCCGAGATAATCCAACCAAGAACCCCTCGCGTCCAAGACACATGACCTAAGCATGTCTTCTAAGGTCTGAATTGTCCTCTCGGACTGTCCATCCGTCTGAGGGTGAAACGCCGTGCTAAGTGTTGTCTTGGTCCCAAAGGCTTTCTGCAAGCCTTTCCAAAAGCGACTAGTGAACCGTGTGTCTCTATCCGACACAATCGATAAGGGCACACCATGATATCTTACCACATTATCAAGATACAAGGTGGTGAAATTCTTAATTGGCAAGTCTTTCTTACATGGCAAGAAATGGGCTGACTTCTTGAGTCTGTCGACAATCACCCAAATCATGTCATGTCCACCCTTACTCTTCGGCAATCCGGTAATGAAATCCATGGCGATGTTCTCCCACTTCCATTCCAGGATCTCCAAAGACTTCAACAAGCCTCCAGGCTTCCTTTGCTCCGCCTTCACCCTTTGACAAGTGTCACACTTATCCACAAAGGTTGCAACATCAAGTTTCATGCCTGGCCACCAATAATGTTCCTTAAGGTCCCTATACATCTTAGTGGCTCCGGGATGAACCGCGAACGCAATCCTATGAGCTTCTTCCATGACCTGGTCCCGTAGACCATCCACATCCGGAACACATAAACGATCTCCGTACCACAGATGGCCACTCTTGTCCAACTGATAACCCACTGTCGGCTTCTCCCGAGCTACCCGCTTGAAGTCCACCATAACTAGGTCTTCGTCTTTTTTAACCCGGATCTTGTCTAGTAAATCGGACCTCGCCATCAATGGCGCCAAACTAACTATCTTACCTCCCCGTTCGACCACTTGGACCTGAAGTCCGTCCAATTTATCAACTAGTTCCTGAACTGTCATAATAGCATTTACCGCCCTCCGGCTCAAAGCATCCGCCACCACATTGGCTTTACCCGAGTGATACTGAATATCTAGGTCATAGTCCTTGACGAACTCAAGCCATCTCATTTGCCTCATATTCAAGTTCTCTTGAGTGAAGAACTTGAGGCTCTTGTGATCCGTGTAAATCCTCGCTTTCACACCGTACAAATAATGTCGCCACAACTTAAGGGCGAACACTACCGCTGCTAATTCCAGATCGTGAGTCGGATAATTCTTCTCATGTACTTTCAGTTGTCTCGAAGCATACGCGATCACCTTTCCCGACTGCATCAACACACAACCCAGACCTTGACCCGACGCATCCGTGTAGACATCATAATCCCCGAAAACCTCTGGTAAAGCTAACACCGGTGCTGTAGTTAACCGATCCTTCAAAGTCTGAAACGCTGCTTCACACTCCTCCGTCCACTCGTACTTGACATTCTTTTGAGTGAGCTTCGTGAGAGGTGTGGCTATCCTCGCAAAATCCTGAACAAACTTCCGATAGTAACCGGCTAGGCCCAAGAAACTCCTTATTTCCGTTACTGTTGTAGGCCTAGGCCAATTACTTACCGCTTCAATCTTGGCCGGGTCCACCTTGATTCCTTCCGCTGTGACTACATGTCCGAGGAAACTAACTTGATCGAGCCAAAATTCACATTTGCTGAATTTCGCGTAGAGCTGACTGTCCTTCAACGTTTGCAACACTATCCTTAGGTGTTCCTCATGTTCCTTCTCATCCCTAGAATAGATGAGAATGTCGTCGATGAACACTATCACGAACTTGTCCAAATACGGCATGAACACCCGCTGCATTAAGTCCATAAATACCGACGGTGCATTGGTTAACCCAAATGGCATCACTAAAAATTCATAATGCCCGTATCTAGTACTGAAGGCTGTCTTAGGAATATCGGACACCTTGATCTTCAACTGGTGATAACCAGATCTGAGGTCGATCTTAGAGAATACTTTCTTTCCTTGCAACTGACAAAAGAGATCATCGATCCTCGGCAAAGGATACTTATTCTTAATTATCAAATTATTTAGTGCCCGATAATCGATGCACATCCTCATACTGCCGTCCTTCTTCTTTACAAATAATAATGGCGCTCACCAAGGCGACGTGCTTGGTTGTATCACTTTCCTCTCCAACATCTCTTTGATTTGAACCTTTAATTCCTTCAACTCTGCTGGCGCCATCCGATATGGTGCCTTTGCCGTAGGCTGAGCCCCGGGAACCAAATTTATCTCAAACTCGATAACCCTATCCGGCATATCCCCAGGCAACTCCTCGGGAAAAACTTCTGGGAAATCCTTCACTACCGGGGTTTCTTCCAACTTAGCTCTCTGTACTTCTGTGTTCAAGGCAAACACCATGAATCCTTCACATCCTTTCTTCAGTGCCCTCATGGCCCTGACTGCTGAGATTACAACCTGCTTACCGTTTCCAGTCTTCACCACATTCCCTTGAAAGGTCTTAGCGGACCTTCCGGGAGCCTTGAAAATTACTCTCTTACCATGACAGTCCAGAAACACATGGTTCTTGGATAGCCAATCCATTCCTAAGATCACGTCAAAGTCAGTGAAATCCATCACTGTTAGGTCATGATGACTCTTATGACTTCCAACCCTAATATCGACTCGTTGTAAAAGTTGAGCACACTTAGTCATCCTCCCCAACGGAGTAGTTATTGACAACGGATTCCCTAACTCTTACAATGGTAGGTTAAGTTTCCTAGCTGTCTTAGCAGACACAAAGGACCCTGAGGCTCCTGAATCAAATAGTGCCGTAACTGCTAGACTCTCTAGGATTATAGTACCTGATCATGTATTTATTCAGATTTCACAGTTAATATCATACGGCGCCATATCATATTAAGTAGTTCAAAATAAAATAAAGACATTAAAAGATACCTGTCACCACTAGATCATCCACCTCTCCTGGCTCGACGCCTGCTGCAAAAACCCTGGTAGGCCAGTTGCCCCCATTTTTAGCACCCTGAAGATTGGCCCCAGTGGCCGGTGTACTAACTTTCGTTCCTCTTTGCGGGCAATCTCTATAATAATGCCCAATCTTTCCGCACCCATAACATTTCACCGATTTAACCCACATTTCCTGAAATGTCTTCCCAATCGAGCCTGTTGCTCCGGCACCCCAAATTTCTTACGCCCCTGCTTTTTGGTCTTTGTCCACGCCCTCTCGAAAACTTGAGAATGATCTCTTCGCACCCGTGGCGGTTGCATTCTTCCTCGCAGCTTCTCTGCTTGTCAAGGCTCTATCCACGAAGATCGGCCATGGTAATCGGTCGTGGGCCTAACATACCATTAGCTATCTCACCGGTTAATCCATCGATGAACTTTGCTACTTCTCTTACGATCCGAATAGATCTCCGGGTAGAACTGACCTAACTCATTGAACCGCTGCGAATACTGAGTGACTCTCATCTGTGATTCCTGCTTTAAGTCCAGAAATTCCTTGGACTTAGTGTCCTGAGCTGCTTGAGGAAAATACTCCATGTAAAATGCCTCGCTTAAAAGCCTTCCAAGTTGTGAAGTTTCCATTGAACCTCGATATGCATGACTCATCCAGCGTTGGACATTCCCCATCATCAATGCTAAAGCGTGGTAACCACTCCGCCTCCGGAGCCTTCATATCTTGGTTAGTCTTTGTAACGAGCCGAGCCGAGCCGAGTACCTGATGTTCAAGCTCGAGCTCGTTTATAATCGAGCATGCTCGGCTCGGCTCGTTAAGACAAACGAGCCTAAAAGCCTGTTCGAGCTCGGCTCGATAAGAAAGGAAAATGTTCGAGCTCGAGCTCGAGATCAAGCTCGCGAACAGGCTCGAACACGAGCTCGGCTCGTTCAATAGCAATTTTTTTTAAGGGCTCGTTCAATAGCTCGGCTCGTTCAATAGATATTTGATATTTGTTTTATATATTTATATATTTATTATTTATATTATATATAATATATGTTCACGAACACTAACGAGCGTTCATGAACAGGCTCGTGTTTGTTCGTTTACTAAACGAGTAGGAGAACCTATTCGAGCTCGGCTCGATAACATAAATGAACGAGCTCGAACGAGCTTAAACGAGCCGAGTTCGAGCCTTGTTCGTGAACGTTCGGTTCGTTTAACACCTCTAATACTGGTACAATTCTTTTCGAAACCCTTGAACCATAAATCTGCTTTCTCTGCACTCACGTTTCCAAAGAAATCTGACACATGATACTTCCTAATCTTTTCGACCCAGTCAATCGGTTTCTCATAGTACGGTCGGGTTGTCTCTTCTGGCTTGACTAACAAATGTTAGTCCTCTTTCTTCTTTGTTGTTGCAACATTGCTGCTTTATTCTTTGGAGGATAGACTGTTGTTGTTGCCTTGATGCAAATTGCTTGAAAGTAACGCAACACATCCTGCTTTCTTCTTTGCGCAGATTGGTCGGGTCAACAAACTGAGAGGGATTTACTGGGGTGTCCCTAGGTGGAGCACTTCGAGAGTTGGCCCTGGTGGCCTCAGGAACCCTCCTTTGGTTTTCCACTCTAGCATAAGAGGACCTATTAACCGGTGGGAGAACAGGTGGTGCCCCACTCCTCCTCCTCGTAAGGGCTCGCATCCAAACTGGCATTCCTTTCCCCTCATTGGCCCTGACCTCATTAGCCCGCTCGTTTCCTGCTTCCTGATTCTCCTCTTCCATCACTACCTCAGGAACTTCCTCGTTCTCCACCCCGACTAGTTGATTATCCGTGTTGGCACCTCCTCTGGTACGAACCATCTGTCACCCAAAACAAGAGAGAGGATTACTACAAGCTCTAACTTATCTTAAAGGAATTATTTAACATAAACAGCACTGTAAACGTCGGTCTGATACCAACTGTAACGCCCCGTTCCCGGATACCGAGTCCTTATCCGGAAAAGTGCGTTCGGCACGCATAGCAATAAATAAAATTTAATGCATACACGTCAGCCTCATCAATAATCAGAGATACTAAACGACGCGAAGCTAAAGATAACTCGAAATTAAAATTAAAATCAAACATCTGAAACGTCTCCCAAAACCGAACCAGAGTTAGAAGTGATGTTCTACTAAAAACCGAATTCAAAAGAGAAACTAAACATCCAAGGAACATCATCCAAGTCTTAAAGTACAACACCCTCGGAACTCCCTTAACAAAAAAAGAAAAAGAAAGATAACAAAGCTATAAAGAAACCACTGGACTCCAAGCATAGCTCCCGCTCATTCCTCGTCCTCAGGATAACCCTCAGCCGACTCGTCATCCTCCGGATACTCATCTAAAAGAAAGAAGGGACAAAACACAAGGAAATAACGGGTGAGTACAAAATACTCCGTAACATGAATAGGTTCCGTACTATCGTAGTTACTCAACAAGTAAGAAGGCGTCGCCGTCTTTTATTAACTTTTTCGTTATTAACCTAGCTACCTATCACACTGCGTTCATGGAACAACATGAGGTCCCTAGGGTTTCTAGCTTAGCTCACTATTTGTCATGCTAGGGTTGGCAAGGACATATACGACCGGTAATTACGCGCACCGGTTACGATTACGACCTACTAAATTGCGTCTCGGTGAGTATGCGAACAACTTGTGTTCGATAGTGCGTGACTGTGCATGTACTCGTGGAAGTCGATGACCATAGAGGCACACATCACATCGGGCCATATACACATCAACGGAGTATAAACGTGCCTTACGCAAGCCTCCCAAAGCATTTAATCTTTTAGCTAACACATATGTAGTTTATTAAGTGTTTGACTAGCCACCTAGTTCATTCACATAAAAGGCCCCATCATCTACTCAAGGTCCTAGACCACTGAACTCTAACCTCCTAGCACATACACGACAATGACGTACACTAGCTCGTCAAAGCACTAAGTCCGCCAAGGCTCTCCATTGCGGTCCCATCTGAACGATCACGGTTAGTGAAAACTCCGTAAGGTTGGGTTCTATACGTGTGGGAACTCCCTTCCAGACTTAGTTCAAGATTAGAGATCAGATTATAAAGCCCGGACATGAGCTAACACCACGAAACGGCTCAAACCAACATTTGCCCAATCAGGCTCTTATCCGTACGGATGGATAAGTTATCCGTACGGATGACCAGTCTATCCGTACGGATAAATGCCCCAACCATCCGGATAACTTACTGTTTCCCCAAAACTCCAAACCAGTGACTTATCCGTACGGATAAGCCTTTTATCCGTACGGATAGCCCCAAAATCTGCATTTAAAACCGCAGAAACGTACCTACATGCGATTTCCAACCCAAAACCAACCCAAGCTCCACCTTTTATACACCAAAACAGCTGTAAAACAGGTATAAAACATACAAAACTCAAATTCACTGATTGGGCCCCTAAAATAGTACGAAGTCTAGCCACGTTACCTTTTGATTGCGTGGTTCTACGATTCCAAGCCCTTGAAGCACCAACAAGCCTTAAGCCTTGAACCTATACAAACAACCAGACCTTATAACCTTCCTACGATGTCAAAACAGTAGCAAGCAACACCTTGATGCTATTCATCAAGTTCTAAGCCAAAGAAGATGAAAACTCACCGAACGAAATCACAAATCGTTTGTATCGGAGAATCACCGCGATCCTCCGAACCTTTTCTTCTCTTGCCGTGCTGCACAAAACGAGCCACAGATCAAACACCAAAAATTCAACCTAGGGTGAGCCTTTCGATGGAACAGCGCCTCTTACGTCTCGAGGCGTAAGAAGAAGAAAAAAAGAACTGAAAGAGAAGTGAGGATCAACTTCTATTTTCCCGTTTAAATACCCCGACACCTTTAATTCCCGTTTACGTCGGCCAATCAGAATGTTTCCTTTTATTCTAATTTCTTATTCCTTTATTTAAACCTTTTAATTAAATAAAAACATAAAACCCCAATTATCATTAAATAACAAAATTGCCCTTTTCGTAAAAATCGGGGTGTTACATCATTCTTCCTCTCTTGCAGATTATTATGGTTTCAAAGCAAACAAATACCACCTACTTGTATGATTATGTTTTTGTAACTAGTAAGTGGCCTTTTAATATTTTTGTATATGCTTTCATGTATTTTTAGAATTGGTGTAATCGTTTGTTATTTTACGGAGAAGTATATGTTGGCAATTACCGATGAATCCTTTTTTTAGAATACATGTTTTATTAGATGTCTATTAGTCTTTTGTTAATCTGATTGTCTCATTTGAATGTATTTCAATAAGTATATGGATATTGTAAAGTTGCTTCAGCGGTGAAATGTTAAGGACGTTCAAATTACATCAAATTGTTGTGTTGTGGAATTTTGAGTTTGGGATGCTTTAAAAGTATGTTGCAACTAAATTAATTTGCATGGTGATTTTCATTTATGGTTCTTTTGTTATTTCTTGTTTTGATGTTTGAATGTATGGCCATATTATATGCAATCTTTGCTCAAATGTTAAGCTCACTTTCAGTTTTTTCTAATTATTTATTAGATTACTTGTTTATTTATATTTTTTATAAAAACTTTTTCTTGATACAAAAAAAAACTTGCTTATGATATTTGTTGTCATGAACAATGGTTTGTTTTCCTCTCGTGGATGCAGGATGAAGCAACAAAGAGGAAAAAGAAACGGAAGGATTGCAAATGAAAGGTAAAATATACAAGCATATAATATATGTTACTATATTTTATAAATAGCTATACAACTTTTCAAACCATTCAATTTACCTTTTGCAGGACATTTCATGTTATGGAGATTATTGGAAATTATTGAGATTGAATGCTTGTTCTTTTTCCGGAGGAAAATAGTTGCAAATTGAACGCATTAAATAAGAGCATCTAAACATCATTATCGTTTTTCTAGAAAAGTACAACTTATTGGTGGATTGAATGTTTGGATAACAATTGTTCTTTGTTGTTTAGTAATCACTTCTTTCAATATCAACCGTAACCTTTATGTTCACTATTTTTAATAATTTCATTTCCCCTATGTCTTTGATTACCAATATATATGAATGTCAGGTAAGAATACTAGTACGTCATTCATACATTATAAAATTGACATAAACATGGTCAATAATTCGATTACTACATTAAAGCGCATAAAAAACGGTTATTATTTTTCGAAAAATATACTATGTGTCACAAAATCGCCATTAAAACAGAACCAACATTTTCTATATGTGCCACACAATTGTCGTGAGATTCACCGCAATAAAAACAAGTGTCGGTAAATTATCATTTGAAAAAATACGTCAAATGAACAAGTGCCGTTATAGTGCCACAAATATGTGTCAATCTAAATGAAAAGTGTTGGCAAATTTGCCACAAACAACATGCGGCAATCAAAATAAGTGTCATTAAACTGCCACAAAGTTATGTCCGTCACATTAACCAAGTGCCAGAAAAACCGCAGTAAAAATAACCGACACATTTGAAATGTGTCAGCAAAGTGCCACAAATAAAACATGTGTCACTTCTACTATGTGCCATATAATTGCCGCAACAGCTTCCCGACGGAACAACAAATTGCCGCAAAACATTGCCGACGCCAGTATTGACGATACTTAAATAACCGCCGGTTTATGTGCCGGGATTGTGTTTTACGACACTTATTTTCGATTTCCCGGCATTTATTTTGAGCCGCAAAAGGCCAATTTTGTTGTAGTTAAATCCAAAGGTAAGTCTGTTGGACCCTCTAGACCTACTGATAACAGATCTGCTGCAAGATCTACTGAACCCCAGAAAGCTAATCCTATATCAGCAAAGAACCAGAAATATCTCAAGAATAATAATGTTAAACCTAAGAATGATAATCATTCAAGGGATACTTATCTCAGGGGGAAAGGCAGATTGTTCCTTACTGATGAAGATTGGGATATTCCTGCCCGTGCTGTTAGAAACAAGAAGTTTAACCATAATGCTAAGGCTATACCTCAGTAGTGGAATCAGCCAAGGACTCAGCAGAGACCTCAACCGAGGACTCAGCAGAGGCCTCAGAAGAGACCACAATACGTGGTTGTTCCTAACAGACAGCAACCTTATAGTTATGCTAATGTATCTAACAATAGAAATCACTTTAAACAGCAAAATGTACCAAAAGGCCAGAAACCATATATGAATGCTACACAGTCCAATGCTAAATTCTATGGAAATGTGGCATACATATATGAACAAAAGTGCAAATCTTTCCCAAGAAGACCTTATGGAAATTTTCCAAGGGTTGTGCTTACCACTGACCACCATGGACCCAAACAGGTTTGGGTACCTAAAACACATTAAATTTGTTTTGTAGGTTGTCTGGTACTTTGACAGTGGATGTTCCAGACATATGACAAAGAGCAAACATTGTTTGGTGGATTTTGTTGCCAAGGATGGACCAAAATTCAACTTTAGAAACAAGGATAAACCTAGTTACACAAGAGAATATGGCATACTAGTGAAGAATGGTCTTACAATCAAGAATGTTGCATATGTTTAAGGGCTAGACTACAACCTACTGAGTACCAGTCGGTTTTGTGACATAGGATATAGAGTCACTTTTGACAAAGAACACTGCATTGCCTTAAGTGATTGCACATCAAGTTGTATTTGCTGGAAGAAGACAACAAAATATATACATTGTAGACTGGACATCGCTGTACCAGAAACCTGTCACATTGTGCATTCAAAATCAGAACTCAATTGGTTATGGCATAAGAAGTTGAATCATCTAAACTTTGATGATATCAATCAGTTGGTGAAGAAAAAGTTTGTGATATGACTGGCTGGGATCACATGCAAGAAGGATGGCATATGTGATGCTTGTCAACAAGGAAAGCACACTAAAGCAAGTTTCAAGTCTAAGACTCAACAATCAACTAAAAGAGTTTTGGAGCTGATGCATATAGATCTTTTTGGACCAGTAATACCAACAAGCATAACTGGAAAGAAGTACACTATAGTAGCTGTGGATGATTATTCAAGATACACTTGGGTAATCTTTATGAACAAGAAAAGTGAAACACTTCAAAAGATGCCTGAACATTTGAAGAGGTTACAGAATGAGAAAAGTGTAATCGTGGTAAAGATCAGATCAGATAAGGGTACTGAATTCCTAAACAAAGTCATTAGAGAATTCTGTGAATAGAGTGGTGTGCTACATCAACTAGCAGCCACTGGAACCCCTCAGTAGAATGGGGTTGCTGAAAGAAGAAACGAGTCTTTGAAGGAAGGAAGCAGGACAATGATCAGTGAGGCAAAGTTACCTAAAAGATATTAGGCTGAAACAATCAATACAGCATGTTATACACAGAATAGAACTTCTATAAATAGAAAGCTTGACAAAACACCTTATGAAGTATGGAATGGAAGAAAGCCTAGCATATCCTACTTTCATCCATTTGGGAGAAAATACTTTATCTTGAATCATAAGGAGCAACTGAAGACTTTTCAACCAAAATCTGATGAAGGAATTTTCTTGGGTTACTCTTCAGTCAAAAAAGCTTTCAGGGTGCTGAACAAAAGGATACTTAAACATGAAGAATCTATACATGTTGTGTTTAATGAACCAAAGTTCACTAAAATGCAAAATGAAAAAGCTTCAGAACCTGTCATAAATCTAGAAATCAAAGACCCTGAGTATGTGGATATTCCAAGAAAATTGAATGGTATAAAGGTCTCTGATTCTGGAAGTGAAGGTCTACCCAATGTTGCCCCTGCTGGAGGACCTGCTGATACTACTACTGATACAACAACTGATATAGCTGAAGGATCTACTGATCCTCCTACTAAACCTACAGAAGACCCTACTGAAGATCATGTTCCATTAAATCAAGCAAATAATTATTTAAAATGGTTGAAGGATCACCCTGTTGAACAAGTGATTGGTGATGTACATCAAGGTGTCATGACTAGAAGACAACTAGAAGCTATGTTCACATGTTTTTTTGTCTCAACTGGAACCTAAAGCTATTGAAGAAGCAATTGCTAGTCCTGATTGGATAATTTCTATGCAAGCAGAACTCAATGAGTTTGAAAGAAACCAAGTATGGACACTAGTTGAAAGGCCTGATCATGAAAATATCATTGATACAAAATGGGTTTACAGAAATAAGTTGGATGAATATGATACCATTGTTAGAAACAAGGCCAGACTAGTTGCAAAGGGCTATTCACAGGCAGAACGAATAGACTTTGATGAGACATATGCCCCAGTTGCAAGATTGGAAGCTATCAGACTGTTTTTGGCATATGCTGCACATAAAAACTTCAAAGTTTACCACATGGATGTAAAAAGTGCATTTCTAAATGGCATTTTAGAAGAAGAGGTTTATGTTCATCAACCTCCTGGTTTTGAAGTTAAAGACCAAGAAGATAAAGTGTACAGACCTAACAAGGCACATTATGGAATAAAACAAGCACCAAGAGCTTGGCATGAAACTTTATATCAACTCTTGGTGAATAATGATTTTACCAAAAGAACTATTGACAAGACTCTTTTCAGAATCAATGAGGGAGATAACACTCTATTGGTGCAAATATATGTCGATGACATAATATTTGGTTCCAAAAATGAAGTACTATGTGAAAAGTTTGCTAATCTTATGAAAAGTTTCAGATGAGTATGATGGGTGAAATGAACTACTTTTTGGGACTACAAGTTAAGCAAATGGAAGAGGGATCTTCATTCATCAAACAAAGTATACCAAGGAGCTGCTGAAGAAGTTTGGTATGGAAAACAGCACAAAAGTTTCTACTCCTACGGGTACAAGCATCAGATTGGATGAAGACAAAGAAGGTAAAGATGTTGATCATACTTTATACAGAATGATGATAGGAAGTCTGTTATATCTCACGGCCAGCAGACCTGATATATCATTTGCAGTAGGTGTTTGTGCAAAATTTCAATCAAAACCTAAGGAAAATCACCTGGTTGCTGTAAAAAGGATACTTAAATATCTAAAGGAAACCTTAGGAGTAGGGATATGGTATTCAAAAGATGGAAGTTTCAAAATAATATCCCACTCAAATTCTGATTATGCTGGATGCAAGATTGATAGAAAAAGCACCACAGGAACATGTCAGTTGATGGGAAATAGACTTGTTTCCTGGTTCAAAGAAAAATAGAATTCTATATCAACTTCCACTCTTTGAAGCGAAATACATAGTCTCTTTGGAAGTTGTTGTGCACAAGTCCTATGGCTATGACAACAATTAAGGGACTATGGGATTGAATAAAGAGAAATTCTCATAATGTGTGATAACACATGTGCAATTGCAATAACAGAAAATCATGTATTGCACTCAAGAACCAAACACATTGTTGTAAGATATCACTTTATAAGGAATCATGTTGAAAAGAAAGATGTTGTGTTTCTTTACATACCTACTGAAGATCAACTAGCAGATATATTTACAAAGCCTTTGGATAAAGACATATTTGCTAAGTTAAGAACTGAAATTGGAATTATCAATGTTTGTTGACCTGCTGATGGCCAGCAGAGCATTGGAATTCACCAAGGGGACTAGTCTTTGCCGCTGGGTGCGCTCACTTGGAAGATTAGTCATTGGTATCAACAATTCCTAAAATGCACTTATAGATTGGTCAATTGAGCAAATGAAGTTTGCAAGAGAGATTGGTCTTTGCCCACCGGGTGAGCTCACTTGGTAGATCACCATTGGTATGAAACTTCATCTTGTATTATCAATTGGACAATTTTACTCTTTGAACTAGCTGAATGAAGATGTGAAGATCAGTTGGGTACTCAAGATATCAGCAGACTCTGCCCCTGCTGAAACATGTCAGCAAAGTCTCCAAGCTATCAGTTTGCTAAAACATCATTTGCTGATAAAGTCAAACTTTAATGAAAGTCAACAAATAAAGTTAATGAATTTTAATCCTATCTTTATTACAGCTGTTACAAGGACATAACCGTTTCTTACATAATGGGGCTATGTAGTGGGACACATGGCATTTTCTTATTGGTTTCCACTTGAATCGTGCATTGGGACGGTGCAAGTTCTATAGTACGTGCCTGAAGCAAACAGACCCACTACAATCTATATATTACAGAGTATATGCAGGAGAATATCATTACATTCTCTTCAAACACTCAAGCTTTGGCGTATAATCTTGGATTTTATCATCTATTTTCTCTCAAAATCAAGAAGCAACAATGTCTGCTGAAGAT
Organism: Gentiana macrophylla; assembly: GCA_026214975.1. Taxonomy (NCBI): domain Eukaryota; kingdom Viridiplantae; phylum Streptophyta; class Magnoliopsida; order Gentianales; family Gentianaceae; genus Gentiana; species Gentiana macrophylla. The sequence goes on along the minus strand of JAOBSW010000252.1, from coordinate 83,786 downwards.
ATCTATCTCGGCTCTAGTCAAAGTGTTCATGGTTATTGATGGGAGTCAACTTTACATGATTACGGTGCATCTTTTACCCCGTTTATCCCACTTTTAGCACGTTTCTTGGTGATTTAGACCGTTTAGGGGCAATATCGTGAATTATTAGCACGGGAGTAAATCCGTCACTTTGATAGTTTACTACCTCTTTTAGTGATATTGACCCTATTCCGAGCACTTTTACCCTCCGGAATGTTTTGGTTGTTTTTGGTTGTTGTGATGATGTAGGGTATTGGTGTCTCGAAAACCCGGAAGGCGAAGATTTATGATGATAGGTGTGATCAAGGTGCAAGAATGAGCCAAGAAAGAAGAAAGAATAGGAAAAGGACGAGAAAGAGTTGGTGCCCGAGTGACTGTTCTGATTCAGAAGCATTTTGACCCATGATGGAGGCATTTTCTGGTCATGACTTCTTCATGAAAGTTGTAGATAATTGAAAGAGCTTTCCAACGCATCTTGAATCACCCCAATCGGAGCTCGGATGAAGAAGTTATGAAGGTTTTACTACAGCAGAAAAACTGCATCATGCGAAACGCACGTTTGGAGCTTTCAAACCAGCGTTCCATGTCTCAAACCAGCGTTCCAGTCCCAAACCAGCGTTCCCAGCTTTGCCAAACCAGCGTTTGAACCCCTTTACTCCCAAAGATTCATCTCCTCAACTCCAAACGCTGGTTCCAACCTCCAAACCAGCGTTTGGACCAATTTCTCTGAGATTTTCCCGTTGCACTATAAATACCCCTCTTACTCCCACCATTGGGAGAACCACTGACTCCTCCTCTTTTAGCTTAGATTTTGCTCGTTTTGTACATAGTTTGTTGCACCTTCTTTTATGTAGATCAAACACATTTTAGCTTACTCTTTTCAATTCTTAGATTAGATTTTCATTTCAAACAACAAGTCTCTATCTTTTGGTGATTCTCTCTTTTGTACCTTTCTTCTCCAAACTTCGATTCTCTGCAATTTATGGTAATTTTCTTCCCTCTTATGCTTGTTATGCTTCTCTTTTATTGTTTTCTTTATGTTTTAACTAGTATAATGTGTAGCTAATTCCTCCCATAGCCGGGTCATGTGATATGTGATGAAATCACCCTTTGGGTGATGAAATTGGGAGTGGGTAGTGTGTTTTATTGTTGTTTCTTGCATGTTTCACATCTTAGAACTTGTTATAACGGATTTGAGCTAGATTAGCTACCTAGGTCAAATATCACACACATCACTCTTGAGAGTTGTTCGAGAGAGAGGGTGTGGGAAAAGGGTTTTAGGATCGTGGTGTAGTCTCGGTTTAGTTGTTGGACCCGAGCTCATCGTGAGGTTACTCGTTTATACGCTTTAAGCGGCTCGAGTGCAAAACATGACTTGTTAGGAGAGAGTTGTTCAGACCTTAACATGGCATAAGGTGTTAGAAGAGAGTTGTTCAGACGCTAGCACCGGGTTTAGGAGTTCGCACCCGTGAAATTGAATGCAAGAGTTCGTTAATTATATTGCACACTCCCGGTTTTGTCTATCCTTGGGGTTGAAATTAGTCATTTTGATCATGGTTCGGCTATGTCCCTTTCTCCTTTTAGACTTGTTAGTTTAATTTACTTTAGTTTAATTGAAGTGTACAAACATTCCAACAACTTGTTTGCCTAGACTAAGCAATAAGTTCACTTTGGTACTTACAAGCACATCTTCTCTGTGGGATCGACCTCGGACTCCTGTAGCTATACTAGCAATCGACCCGGTCCACTGCCGGTTAGAGAGCTTGTTTAGTCACCGTTGTCTTGAGTATTATAAATTTGTTTGGTGAAAATAGAGCTCATCAAAATGGCGCCGTTGCCGGGGAACGGTGTGTCTTATTTGTGATATCTTGTAAGTGAACCAAGGCTTGGGCCTAGGTTTTGTTTTATTGTTTTCTTGTTGTTTTCTCGAGATTTTGCGGTTGTGCTTAAATGGAAGGATTTTTCAATCAATGGTACTCACCTGAACAACAATACCCTTACCAAACTCGAACACTGAGCGATATTATCAACAACGAGTTCATGCCTCATCCTCAATATCGCAGCAGAGTAACCAAAGTTCATGGGCTTATCGCCCTAGTGCATACCAAAGTCAAAATTATGGTTATTCGAGCTATGAGCCACAACATTATGAGGATTTTCAGTATGATCAGCCTCCTCCATGCCACAAGAAGAATTCACCGACAATCAAATGGGCAGTTGTCGAATCAATTGCAAGAGTTCGAGAAAGATATGCAAGAGTTCAAGAAGGATATGCAAGAGGTCGACAAAAGATTTGACTCCGACATAAGCAATCTTGGAGACCGGATGGGAAATTGCTTGAACTGATGAGGCACGAGAAAGAGGAAGAGACTTGTGCAATAGAGGTGGTTAAGGAGGATGAGGTGCTCATTGAAGAAGTTCGGGTTGAGAGTGAGATTGATGATTCATTCACTATGACGAGGTTTCTGAGCCGGACATTGATTTGGGGTCATTCATCACACCATCACATTCTATTGAAATATCTAATGATACCTTGGAAGAGTGTGTGGTGAAGCCAACCATTGTTATGGTGAGCAAGAATTCTTTGGTGATGAAACCCTCTCGGGATCAAGAAGAACTGCAAGATTTTGAGATGGAAGCGGCGCAATTGTTGTCTACTACACCACCTTCCCATGATGTGCAAAATGATGAATTGACAGAGAGTGTGGTGGATTCGATTATGGTTGTTGATTTTGTGGAGATAGAGCCGAAAGAGAAATCGGGATCGCCCATTTCACCATCACTCCCGATTGAAGTGTATAATGATGCAATTTTGGAGTGTGTGATGAAATCACATGAGCTTGGTATGACATCCGTGGTAGAGCTACCGGAAGAGTTGGAGATTATTAGCATGCCGGTCCCAGACTACTACACTCTTCCACAATGTGTTGAGGAGTATTATTCGATCGAGTTTGTGTACTCCCGGTAGATGAAACTCACAAGATTCTTGAAAATGGACGACTACTATGGGATGGCAACTTCAAGAAGAAGAAGATAAAAGACTTTGAAAGGAAGGGACTCCCGAGTTGGCAAGAGGTGGCCTCGAGAGCCATGCGAGGTAAGTTCCTTGTGAACTCGTTTTTCCCTATGCTTGCTATTTTTGTTCTTCTGAAGTTGTTGATCTTTTTGAGTTCGGATTTCGGTTGATAGTTTTTTGGTGATTTTTGATTGAATTAAAAATGTTGTCTTGAGTTGGTTTGAGTCCTTTATGGTTTGAGTCCGTTTTGGTGCCACTTGGTCGAGCCAACGACGTAAAACAAAGGCGCTTTGTGGGAGGCAACCCACCTTTTTGGTAATAATTTTGTCTTTGAAGTGGTTTTTGGGTGCAAGAGGGGAGAGTTTTGTCTCACAAGAGAGTTTTGGGTGAGATTTTCTTTTGATTCTTGCTCCAGCACGTAGACGGGGATGTTTTTATGTGAGCCTCTATGGCCTTATTTTATGCGTGGATGCTCTGTGTTTCTTTTGATTATCTTTACATCCAAAGGCACTTCCCGTCTAGTATGGTTGATATGCTTTGATACCTTGATTGTGGCATGGCTTCTATTTTTATATATCTCGTATCTATCACCATCTTTTGGCACGTGGATTTTTCCCGTGCATGTGTTTGCCTTGTTTTCTGCCTACATGGTGTTCAGTACTTTCGAGATGGAGCTTACTAGAAGATGTCACGTGAGCTAAAGTGCGCCTTTTCTGCTGGGTTTTGGTCAAACAAATAAGTCTTTTACTCTTTTTATCTCTCACACACTGAGGACATTGTTTCGCTTGAGTGTGGGGTGGGAGACTTAGTTGCTTTCTTGTTTTCGTTGTTAAATGTGTCAGTAAATGTGGTATGCTTAGCCTATGATCGGGCTCGAGTCGATTTTTGGGTAATTTTTAAAATTTTCAAGGTCTTAACACCGTGTTGTATGTGTTATTTTCACATTTGAGTGGTGATCACCTTAGTCGGGATCCCGAACATGTACATTGTGGTTTGATATTATCTTGAGAATGGAGTCTTATTAATTTCACGAAAGCTACACTTTGTGCACAATTTGATTGCTACCACCTCTCATATCACTAGCCTTGAGACTAAATGTCATAGGTTTACCTAAGTAGGACATGGGATGACGGTTTTGGCGTTCTCTTTGACCAACCAAAGCCAAATAAGCCTTACCCCGAACATTAGACCTTCGTAGCCCCTCTCGGCCTTGACGACAGAATGGTCTCGACCACCATTCGCTTTATAGCCGTTTGTTACTTAGTCGAAACCTACCTTGAGCTTTATTTATGGTCACATTCCTTCATTCATACCCTACGAGTGGACTTAGTCTTTTGTTAGGCCGGACTTGCTCGAGCAAGTGTGGGGTGGGGAAATGATGTCTTGTGATGGGTTGGTGTTTTCTTGGTTTGGAGCTATAAGGAGAAGAGGAGCTAAGTTGGCCCTAATGTTTGGGTTGGCCTAAAGAGAAAAGAAAAAAGTGTGAAATTCTTCATTTTCTCTTCAAAAAAAAAAAAAGAGAACTCAATCAATCAAAGTTCAAAATAAATTAGAAAGTTCTCAACGAATAAGAGTTTGGAGTTTATAAAATAAAGGGTTGGAATCAAAGTAATGAGCTCAAAAGTTATACTTATGATGTTGGAGTTGGGATAGTGAGATAGGTGCTAATGTATTCGACCTCGCCTTATGAAACTTGAAACATAGTTGAATTAGGCAATGAGTTCGGTATGTTAGCATTCTATGGTTCCCAAGGTGTTAAAAATAATCAAAAGGAGTTTGGATGGTTTGTATAGTAGAGATGAAGTGGTACACTTGTTGATTAGGTTCACTGCATTTCTTTTCTCCAATTCCCAAAATATCCTATTCGATTAACCGGAATCACCCTAGCCTAACATTATAACCCTTCAAGTCCTGCTCGATCGTGTCCAAACTTAGTGACCTTGATTAGTGGAGAGGCTAGTGATTATGAGACGGTTGGTAGGCGTTTGGTTGGGATTCAAGCCCCGACAATCATTTTGAGCACTTGGTTTTAGCTTGGCACCACACACACTCCATTTTCTTGATAATGTTGCACCAATGTGTATATGTTCGTGTTTCTTACTTTGTGGTTACCTTGAGAGTGTGAGTAGTAGCACCTACATCATAAATTTGAATCCCTTGGTTTGTTTTAAAACGCCTATTTTACTCGAGGACGAGCAAAGGCTAAGTGTGGGGTGGTTGATGGGAGTCAACTTTACATGATTCCGGTGCATCTTTTACCCCGCTTATCCCACTTTTAGCACGCTTTCTTGGTGATTTAGACCGCTTTAGGGGCAATATCGTGAATTATTAGCACGGGAGTAAATCCGTCACTTTGATAGTTTACTACCTCTTTTAGTGATATTGACCCTATTCCGAGCACTTTTACCCTCCGGAATGTTTTGGTTGTTTTTGGTTGTTGTGATGATGTAGGGTATTGGTGTCTCAAAACCCGGAAGGCGAAGATTTATGATGATAGGTGTGATCAAGGTGCAAGAATGAGCCAAGAAAGAAGAAAGAATAGGAAAAGGACGAAAAGAGTTGGTGCCCGAGTGACTGTTCTGATTCAGAAGCATTTTGACCCATGATGGAGGCATTTTCTGGTCATGACTTCTTCATGAAAGTTGTAGAGAATTGAAAGAGTTTTCCAACGCATCTTGAATCACCCCAATCGGAGCTCGGATGAAGAAGTTATGAAGGTTTTACTACAGCAGAAAACTGCATCATGCGAAACGCACGTTTGGAGCTTTCAAACCAGCGTTCCAGGTCCCAAACCAGCGTTCCCAGCTTTGCCAAACCAGCGTTTGAACCCCTTTACTCCCAGTATTCATCTCCTCAACTCCAAACGCTGGTTCCAACCTCCAAACCAGCGTTTGGACCAATTTTCTGCAGATTTTCCCGTTGCACTATAAATACCCCCTCTTACTCCCACCATTGGGAGAACCCTGGACTCCTCCCTCTTTTAGCTTAGATTTTGCTCGTTTTTGTACATAGTTTGTTGCACCTTCTTTTTATGTAGATCAAACACATTTTAGCTTACTCTTTTCAATTCTTAGATTAGATTTTCATTTCAAACAACAAGTCTCTATCTTTTGGTGATTCTCTCTTTTGTACCTTTCTTCTCCAAACTTCGATTCTCTCTTGCAATTTATGGTAATTTTCTTCCCTCTTATGCTTGTTATGCTTCTCTTTTATTGTTTTCTTTATGTTTTAACTAGTATAATGTGTAGCTAATTCCTCCCCATAGTCGGGTCATGTGATATGTGATGAAATCACCCTTTGGGTGATGAAATTGGGAGTGGGTAGTGTGTTTTATTGTTGTTTCTTGCATGTTTCACATCTTAGAACTTGTTATAACGGATTTGAGCTAGATTAGCTACCTAGGTCAAATATCACACACATCACTCTTGAGAGTTGTTCAGAGAGAGGGGTGTGGGAAAAGAGTTTTAGGATCGTGGTGTAGTCTCGGTTTAGTTGTTAGACCGAGCTCATCGTGAGGTTACTCGTTTATACGTTTAAGCGGCTCGAGTGCAAAACATGACTTGTTAGGAGAGAGTTGTTCAGACCTTAACATGGCATAAGGTGTTAGAAGAGAGTTGTTCAGACGCTAGCACCGGGTTTAGGAGTTCGCACCCGTGAAATTGAATGCAAGAGTTCGTTAATTATATTGCACACTCCCGGTTTTGTCTATCCTTGGGGTTGAAATTAGTCATTTTGATCATGGTTCGGCTATGTCCCTTTCTCCTTTTAGACTTGTTAGTTTAATTTACTTTAGTTTAATTGAAGTGTACAAACATTCCAACAACTTGTTTGCCTAGACTAAGCAATAAGTTCACTTTGGTACTTACAAGCACATCTTCTCTCATGGGATCGACCTCGACTCCTCAGTAGCTATACTAGCAATCGACCGGTCCTCTCGCCGGTTAGAGAGCTTGTTTAGTCACCGTTGTCTTGAGTATTATAAATTTGTTTGGTGAAAATAGAGCTCATCAGTTATATACGGGAAGCTGGAGCAGGAGAGTTTGAAATCAATCTTGGTAGAAGAATACGGCGGTTTGCAGGTCTTGAAAATGTCCTGAACATCAGGCTGCAAACAATCTCATACAAAAAAATGTGTGTGGTTTCTGGAGAAATATGGTGATAAAATCAAACATAGAAGAATTTACCACCACAGTCCATGGTAAGGAAATTCTTGTCACATCTGATTTGTTAAGGGAATCATTTGGATTTCAAAAGGAAATAAAGCCCCAACAAATCCGGATGATATGGATTTGGCAAGAATAGCTTTTGTTGAATCTATCAAAACTGATCCAGTTCAGCAAGCATCTTTGGTAATTAATTTTAAGTATATTTTATATGAATACAATCTGCTGAGCAAATATATTGCTAGAAATTTGCTGGGATTGGTTGGCAGTTATGATACTTCATCCGGACCAAAGATTGATTTGATGATTATCATCTCAAGAAGCATGAAGTTTGATTGGGCTGGATTCTTCATACAATACATGAAGAAGGTGATGACTGAAGAAATGGAAACCATAAAGAAAAGGATTAAGGATAATAAGATAGTGAAGTATCTTGGATCCGGTTTCTTCATAAAAATCAAACCTTTGGGATTGATGGTACAAAGTATGCTGAACTACTTGCACATTGCTGATGTAGCTTCTCAAAACATCAACAAAGCAAGGTATAAGCCTGAAGTTAATACTCCAATTCCTGGTTTGGATGATGATGATGAAGATCAACTAGAGGAGAGTGAGCCAAATCTGGAGTTGAGAAGCAAAAACAGAAATGATCCTAAGGCCGCTGAGTCAAGAAAGACAATGGAGAAAATGAAGGCTGCTGCACTCAATAAATCAACAGCATCTTCCAAAACTGATACAAGGAAGATCATTGACATTCTTAAACCTAAGAAGTCTAAACAATCAGTATACTCTTCCAAGCCTGTTGATACAAGTGCTACTGAAATTTCCCTTGCTCCTGCTGAGCCTGTAAAGAAAATAGTTGCAGAAATTTATATTGAGCAAGTCAAAGATGCATCAAGGAAAAGGAAAGTTGTTAGCAAGGTGGCACTTGAACAATCCTTGTTTGGATCACCTTAAAGACCATCAAAAAGAGTGAAACATGTTGCTAAGAAAAGGGTCAAGCATGGAAAAGGAAAGGTTTTGAGAACCTTAATAGAACAAAAGGAGGAAGATAATAAAGCAAAAGATGATGAGGAAGGTAACACAGAGCCAACTGAAGTGGCTATTGAGGCTGTACAAGAGCCTGCTGAGAAGGCTACTGAAATTGTACAAACCCCTGCTGATATTGATACAACTCAGGGGAAGTAAGGTTGGAGCAAACCCCTACAGAGGAACATGCAACACAGGGGGAAGCAAGTGTTGAGCAATTGGAAGTAATAGATACAAATATTCCTCAAACTTTGGAAGACCCTACTGATATATTTGTATCTGCTGAAGAAACTTTGTCTCATTTAGTAGAGACATTTGGAGGTCAACTTGCTGAGCGTCAACCTGCTGAAACTCAAACTACTTCAAGAAAGCCAACTATGCCCTATGAAAGAAGACAAAAGAAAAGGTAGAAAAGAGATCCTGCTTCGGAAAGAATATCTCAGTATGTATAGTAGAAGATTGGTTTTTACATAAAATAGAAACCGGCTGCTGAGATAATGACCAGTTTTGAAGAATGGGCCTTTGAATATCAAGGTACCAATAATCTGTTGGAGTTTGTAAACTGTGGTTTATTGGTTGGAAGACTTCAAGAAACAGTAGAAGAAGGAAGGAGAACTGGAAATTTGTTGTTCAAAGATCCTAAGTACAAGCCATTTGCTGATTCTGATGATTCATCATCCTCTGATTTAGATGATGATCATCCTATGCATCCTGGAGAAACAAGTGGTATTATTAAAGAAAGAACAACAGAAACTGTTCAAGGAGGATCTGCTAAGAAAGATAAGGAGCACCCTGCTGATAAACAAGGACAGTCTATTGAGGGTCAGCAGACTGCTGATGATAATGAAGAAGAATTGTTGAACACTTTTGCAATAGAGTTGGAAACTTAGTTACACACAACAACAATTTTGGGAAGTGCTGCCTTAGAAGATTCTGCTGAAGTTGCAAGAAATGATAGATAGATGTTGTATCTGAAGAATCTGTTCAGTTTCAAGATAGGAACCAACACTGAGGAAACTTTAGCAAATGTTTCTATAAACTTAAATGTCATTGCTGAGCAAAGCTCTGTATTGGAAGAAAACTTGGCATTTTTTCCTACCATTTCTGAAGGCCAAATTGGTCAACTGGTATTGTTGCACCTACTGGACAACCCATTCCAGTAGTGTTCATTCCTGATACACCCATTGAGCCTAAATTGGCAACTCCCTGATGAGAGTCAACTTTGCTATAATTTCGTGTGCATTTTACCCCCTATTTGTAGCCTATTCGATGTAATTTTAGGGTATTTAAGTGTTTTTATAGCACATTTCACCACTAGTTGAATCACGAGACGATAGGGCGTTTACGTCTGAAATCTCCATATTTTTAGTGAATTGTGTGCATTTTATTGACATTTGTCACGCTTGGGTTTTCTTGTTTTTATTTGTTATAGGTGAGGCATGATAGAGGGTGTGACGAGGATCGCAACGGTACGAAAATCGTCCAAAACGAATTTGGTATAAAGATATGGCGTGAGATTCAAGTTCAGAAATTCGGGAAAAAAGAAAAGAATAAGAAAATTCGAGAAAAAAACAGCAATTATCACACCTAGGATGTGATGGAGACTGTTTTTCACTCTTTAAAAATATGCCCGAAGTTAAAGAGTTGAAACGATCAAGCATCGTTGATGTTTTCATGCTTCTGTCAATTAATCTGCATTTTGAGCTCCCTTAGATGCATTTTCTGGAAAGGTTATCTTCATCAAAGTTTTAGAGGATTGAATAATCTTTCCAACGCAACTTGAATCGCGCAAATCGGAGCTCTACACACAAAGATATCGTCGAATTACTGGAGACGTGTTTGGCTGGCAGCGTAGATGACGTCATCAATACGCTAGATGACGTCAGCAGTCGCGAATTTCCGAGTTTTCCACTATTTTGGGTCGAATTTGGCCTATATAAAAGCCAAATTAGGTCAAATTTTCACCACAACTTCATACAATAATTTTCTTTTCAGTTTTTTAGATTTTCCTTTCCTCAAAATTCTAGATTTAGGTTAAATTTCTTCCATCAATTGCTACGATTATTAGTTTCTTTTCGAGATTTCTTCACGTTGGATTGACAAACCAATTGGGGGATTGCTTCTACGTTATTGGTAATTTATTTTTCTTATCTTTTATCATGTTTTCTTCCCAATTAATTATGATTTCTTGTTTCGTTCTTGTTATTATGCGTAGTTAGGTTTTTGATAGCTAGATTATGTGATGGAATAACGAAATTGATGCCTAAACGATGATCTAGGGATGAGTAGGTCTTAAAATTTAAATCTTTTGAATGTTTGTGTTCTAACACTTGAACCTAATGCCTTTAATGGAGTTGCTAACCATTAATTGATCACACACACAAACTCTATAGATGTATTTTGCAGGCAAAGTAATGCGAAAATAGGGTTTTAGGAATGCCATGCATGAACTAGTCGAGTTTTTCGCAGCCTGTTCCTTGGTAAGGTTTTTCTCGCTAAGCTGTGAACTCGGTGGATGCGGAGCGTCTCACAGTTTTAATCATATTAGGTCAATTAAATCCCATATAGGGGACTATTGAACCGAATATAGGTAACTAGGTTGTGGTATTAGCGCCAGGGATCGGTTTAGAGAGATTGCACCCACAACACATTCATTAGAAGTGATTAGTTGGTTGGTAGGTTAAGGCTCGTCCCTAGTGATTCGGTAAGGGTGTTGAGAGTAGTGTTCTTGACCATAGTTTAGCTATCCTTGTATTCATATATTTTAGAGTCATCATTTTTATTTTCTCTAGCTATAATATATTTCACCCTTTTGTGAGCTCTGAACTAAATACGAAAGTGGTTGCGATACTTTGACCAATTCCTCACGGATACGACCTTGCTCGCCGCTATAGTGCTCGACCCGGTACTCTGCTGGTTAAAGTTGGACGTCACTGTTTTTGCCATCACTCCTGATTGGAGCTAAAATCCACCCAACAAAAATAATTTATAAAGGACTCGAAACCGTGGGTAAACTAACTCTCTAACCGGCAGTGTACCGGGTCGATTGTTAGAATAGCTACAGGAGTACGAGGTCAAACCCAAAGGAATCGTGTTTGCAAGTACCAAAGTGAACGTAATGCTTAGTCTAGGTGATCAATGATTTTAAAGTATTTTTAACTACAACGACACTAAAGTGATTTATACTAACCAGTCTAACGATAACAAAGAAAGAAAGAAGATTAAACTACTAAGTTTTAAAGATAGGTAAAGGGACATAGCCGAACCATGATCAAAATAGCTAGTTTCACCTCAAGGAATGACAAAACCGGGAGTGTGCAATAAACGAACGAACTCTTACATTCAATTTCACGGGTACGTACTCCTAATCCCGGTGCTAAGGTCTGAACAACTCTTCCCCCACACCTTATGCCAAGTCAACTACCCTTCCCGAAAGAAGACTCACTAACAAGACATGTTACGCACTAGAGCCGCTTAAACGTTAAAACGAGTAACCTCACTCCAAGAAGTGATCCTAGAACCCTTTTCCCACACCCCTCCATCTGAACAACTCTCAAGAGTGATGTGTGTGATTTTGACCTAGGTGATCAATCTAGTCCAAACCCGTTATAAAAAGTTCTAAGACGTGAAATATGCAAGATAAAACAATAAAAAGCACTACCCACTCCCAATTTCATCACCCAAGGGGTGATTTCACTAAATTTCACATGATTCGACTATGAAAAGGATTTAGCTAATCATTATACTAGTTAAAACATACAAGATAGTAAATAAAACCCATAACAAGTAAAAGAGAAGAGAAATATACATTAATTTGCAGAAATTCGAGTTGAGATCCAAAAAGTACAAAATTAAGAAGTAATTAAAAGGTGGTCTCTTAGTGTTTTAAATGGAAATCTAAGCTAAGAAATGGAAAGATTAAGCTAAGATAATGTTGATGTACACTAAGAGAGAGTATTCTAAGCTATTACAAAAATCGAGCTAAGAAAGGGTAGAGTTTGCCAAGAAAGTAATTGATCTCCCCAATAGTCTAAGGGGGGGGGTATTTATAGTTGGGGAGAAAATCTGTAGAAAACCGGCCCAAACGCACGCTTGATGGGTCTCAACGCGCGTTACGCTTCATTTCATTTCTCGAGGACTTGAATGTTCTTCATCTTGAACGCACGTTTAGGATGGGTTGAACGTGCATTTGGTGGACTTTGAACGCACGTTCAGGCTGGTTTTGAACGTGCGTTTGGAGGGGTTCAACTATGTATCAACTTTTGCCTCGTTGAACGCACGTTTGAAGGGTCCAAACGTGCGTTTGGTCTCCTGTTGCCCCAAAACTCCACTTTTTCCTCCTTTGATCTCTTCTCTTTCCTCGGTTATGCTTTTTACCATAAATCATCGCCTTCCGGGTCCTCGAGACACTGATACCCTCTAACATCACACATGACCAAAAACATACAAACAATTCTGGAGGGTAAAAGTGTTCGGGAATGGGATCAATATCAACTAAAAAGGGGTAACAATCCAACAAAGTAACGGATTCATTCCCTGTTCCATGAGCTCACGATATCACCCCGAAAATGGTCTAAGTCACCCAAAAATGTGCTGAAAATGTGATAATCGGGGATAAATAATGCACCGGAGTCACGTAAAGTTGACTCCCATCAACCACCCCACCCTTAGCCTTTGCTCGCCCTCGAGTAAATTAGGCATTTTAAAACCAACCAAGGGATTCAACTTTGTGATGTAAGTGCTACTACTCACACTCTCAAGGTAACCACAAAGTAAGACATACGAACATATACACACCGGTATGACATTATCAAGAAAATGGAGTGTGTGTGGTGCCAAGCTAAAAACCAAGTGCTCAAAATGATTGTCGGGGCTTGAATCCCGACCAAAAGTCTACCAACCCTTTCATACCCACTAGCCTCTCCACTAATCAAGGTCACTAAGTTTGGACACGATCGAGTAGGACTTGAAGGGTTATAACGTTAGGCTAGGGTAATTCCGGTTAATCGAAAAGGATATTTGGGGAACTGGAGAAAAAGAAGTATGAGTGAACCTAATCAACAAGTGCACCACCTTATCTCTACCATACAAACCACCCAAACTCCTTTTTGATTTAATTAAACACTTTGGGAACCATAGGATACTAACATACCCGAACTCATTGCCACACTCAACTATATTTCAAGTGTTATGAGGTGAGATCGAATACATTAGCACCTATCTCACTATCCCAACTCCAACATCATAAAAATCACTTTTGAGCTCATCACTTTGATTCCAACCCTTTATTTTTTAAACTCCAAACTCTTATTCATTGAGAACTTTCTAATTTATTTTGAACTTTGATTGATTGAGTTCTCTTTTCTTTTTCTTTTTTTTTTTTTTTTGAAAGAATGAAGAATTTCACAGATTTTTCTTTTCTTTTTGGGCCAAACCCAAACATTTCACCCAAATGAGCTCCTCTTCTCCTTATAGCTCCAAACCAAGAAAACACCAACCCATCACAAGACATCATTTCCCCCCACCCCACACTTGCCTTAGCAAGTGTGGCCTAACAAAAGATTAAGTCCACTCGTAGGGTATAAATGAAGGAAATGTGACCATAATTAAGGCTCAAGGTAGGTTTCTGACTAAGCAACAAAACGGCTATAAACGAATGGTGGTCAGACCATTCTATCAAGGCTGAGAGGGGCTAAGAAGGTCTAATGTTCAGGATTAGGCTTATTTGGCTTTGGTAGGGTCAAAGAGACGCCAGGACCGTCATCCCGTATCCTACTTAGGCAACCTTTCTATTTCGTCTCGAGGCTAGTGGTATAAGAAGTGGTAGTAATCAAATTGTGCACAATGTGTAGCTTGCGTGTAATTAATAAACTCCATTCTCAAGATAATATCAAACCACAGTGTACACGTTCGGGGCCCTACTAAGGTGGCCACCACTCGAATATGAAAATAACACACACAACACGGTGTTGAAAACCCTTGAAAATTTTTAAAAATTACCCGAAAATCGACTCGAGCCCGGTCATAGGCTAAGCATGCCACATATCAAGCACATTTAACAACGAAAACAAGAAAACGGCTAAGTCTCCCACCCCACACTTAAACGAAACACTGTCCTCAGTGTGTGAGAGATAAAAAGAGTAAAAGACTTAGCTATTTGACCAAAAACCCGGCAGAAAGGCGCACTTGTGACTCGAAACTCGTGTCAACCTCGTATAAATCCATCCCGTAACCTAAAGCGAGATTAACAGAAACAATGAAAGCACATGCACGGGACTAAATCCACATGCTAAAAAGCAAGCAATAGGGTAAGTGGGTGCGTAAAATAACGAGTCAATGCCACAGTGAAGAGATCAAAGCATAATGAAGGGGAATACGGGATATGCAATGGAAGGATACAATAGAATCAATAAAAACAGAACATCCATGCAACAAATATAACCCGATAATAATATCCACGTCATCCCAAAGTATCAGTCAATGAAAAAGGAAAACATACACGGTCAAGCAGGCCTCAGGGGCTCAAAAATAAGTGCGCGTGTATGTAAAGTGAAGTGTATCCAAAGAATGATGAAAGAATGTCAAATAAAAGAGTCAGACTAGCAGGATAAAAGAAGAGTATAACAATGCATGGCAAAACATGCTAGTCTGCTCCATGCCCTCAGACAAGAAGAGTGGAGTCGTGTGCCCGATGATGGTGCAACCACAAAGAACCTCACTCTCGCCTGTATATGGCCTCGCAAAGACTGGCCCCATCTCGCTCTGCCGCAGCCCCATCTCAGGCCTCGATCATGCTTTTCACCACAAATCGTCACCTTCCGGTCCTCGAGACACCAATACCCTTCAATATCATAAACAACCAAAAACATTCAAACAATTCCGGAGGGTAAAAGTGCTCGGAAATGGGGTTAATAACAACAAAAAGGGGTAAGAATTCATCAAAGTAATGGAATCATTCCCCGTGCCATAAGCTCACGATATCACCCCGAAAACGGTCTAATTCACCCAAAATTGTGCTGAAAGTGTGGTAAACGGGGGTAATTAATGCACCGGAGTCACGTAAAGTTGACTCCCATCAATCACATGTTTATATTTATTATTTAATGTTATGTGATTATTAATATGATTTTTGGTATTTATCCGTTTTCATTATTAAAAGCCGATTTATTGTGCGATAAATGCTTATTTTGTAGATCACGACAAATCGAGAGGATTAATGTCATTCAATCAATGGTCTCAAGATAATAGAGGAAGAAAATCGGAGCATTAAAAGAAAGATTAATCGAATCAACACGCAAGCGCAAAGGGGGAACAAGATAGACGAGAGAAACGCTTTAACACGTGCAAAAATAGGCTTGGTCGACCGAGCCCTATCATTCGGTCGACCGAGTATGTCGGTTCGGTCACTTATCGGATTTTTTCGTATTTACCTTCTAGATCCTCCATAAGTCGGCAGAAACTCCTATATAAGCAGCAGCTACGAGAAATTGTAAATCATCCATTCATTCTTTCTTTCTTCAATCTTACAATTCACAATATAACTTTGATACAATGTAGAATAATTTGAGGGTTTCCAACAATTTAAGGGCTTTTAATATGTAAGCCTTTATTTTCTGCTTTTTCTTTTTTAAGTAATTAATCCCTCCCAATTATGCTTTATCGTTTGAATTAGTTAATCATAGCTAGATGATGTAGATCTAGGCTATGACGTTAGGGATGTGGCGACTCCTTGTCTATGGGGATTCCATAACCTACGCCATACACTTAGTATTTATTCATGAATCTACTTGATTTAATTAATGCGTATCTATGTTAGTTTATATGAATATTGTGCGAATTCTCGCTTAACTGCTCGTATGATGAAACGCCGAGAGATATATTCTAAGATGTATTCGGGTTGAAATCGTTCGGGTGACCGAAAGGTGTCATTCGGTCGACCGAGGCCTTACACTCGGTCGACCGAGCCCCTGTTTCATAAGTTATTTCGCCACGCCTTTATGGTAGGTTTAGCCTAGTTGAATTTATTATCTCGGTAGGTATGGCTATGGCTACGTTACTCGCTTAGTTTAATTAAAACGTGTAAAAGGAAATACCAATATAAAACTCTTAGTAGGCTTATGAATTGCTCTTCACGGACGCTCAGCGTTATCTCAGTAGGTTTATATTTGGGAATTGCATGCACCGCTTATACGTGCGTCGTAGATTAGCATGAGACTATAACTTGGTAATTGCTAGTTGGACGAGAGCTTGAGTAATCGTTTAGGAAGTACGCTAACCATAGGAATGTTGCTCTGACGAGGTGTACGGTCAATATCGGCATCCTTAGAGTCGTAAGCGTGTGAGTTATATGAGATGGAGGCACTTAAAAGGCGAAAGTCACGTAACAATATCACAAAGTGATCTAGTGACTCTACCGGTGCTACGTCAAGTTAAAGAGGATGACTCCGTAGCCAATCTAAGATGGATACAAACGGATTGACAGATTAATAAGTTCGGCTTTATTATATAAATTATCTAGGTCCAAACGATAAAGACTATAATTGGGGAGGTTAATTACATTGTGTCGAGTCGTGTCTTTACCTTTCTTGTCTTATGTTGGTCGTAGACCGCCTCTATGTCCTTGACATGTTTAATTAATTGTTTGTATATAAGATGATCCACAATTGGTTCCCTGTGGGATCGACCTTGATTCACTATAGCTATACTACGATGGGCCTAGTCCTCTTGCTAGTATTGGTTTATGGTGGTCAAGTATATTATAACCTGATTGACCCGATCGTAGCTATAGGGGTTCTTGCTCGGGAGCACTAGAGGAGGAAGCGAAAACAGGTTTTGACACAGTTTAGTTCGCATTCGTGCCAAAGGCACATCACTTTCCACTTCTGTTGCTTCCTCACTGTCACTACTAGTATTCCTCCCCTCGGTATCTCGCTCAAAATCCTCGTACGAGGTTTCATCTCTCAACTGTCCAGGAGGTCTAAGCGCTCTGGGGTTTCGCTTCGCACGGCCAGTATCACTAATCCGAATACCACCCTTGGTATCCGGGATAAACTAGGGTCTTCTGTTTCTTGGGCATGTGCTTCTCTACCGGTTGCTTTCCTTTTGCCTTACCCTCGGTTTCTTTTCGCTTAGTTTCCCTCATTATCCCTAACTCACCAATAACAACACCATCAACCAAATCAACAATCAAAACCACCCGGTTATCATCCAACCGGGATTTCAAAACAAACCAACCAACCACGAAGAAACACCCCACGAGAGCCACACCATTCAATATCGATCAACAACACAAGCAAAACAAACAGAAACAGGATACAAAATCAATAATCAATAAATAACGGGTAGGGCGCGTTAACCAAAAATCAAAGAAAAACTAACCATAACCAAAACTTAAACGTAAAACCAAAATGTACATTTTATGCTTAAAAGAGACGACACGAATGAGGCTGGAACTGGCGTTTGGCTTCTCCAAACGCATGTTTGGATGGGTCTGAACGTGCGTTCGCCTTCATTTGGCGGGGACTTGAATGTTCTTCATCTTGAACGCACGCGTTTAGGATGGGTTGAACGTCGCGTTTGGTGGACTTTGAACGCACGCTCAGCCGGGTTTTGAACGCGTGCGCTTGAGGTTCAACTCTCAGATCAACTTTTGCCTCGTTGAACGCACGTTTGAAGGGTCCAAACGTGTGTTTGGTCTCTTGTTGCCCCAAAACTCCACTTTCCTCCTTTGATCTCTTCTCTTGCCTCGGTTATGCTTTTTACCATAAATCATCGCCTTCCGGGTCCTCGAGACACTGATACCCTATAACATCACACATGACCAAAAATATAATTGTCTCGTAAAAAGTGTTTATTTAGAATACTAATACATCATTTAATGTATTTTTTTCAAACATTCCTCTATCATAGCATTTAATGTTTATATATTTATTTCATATTCTAAAATAGCATTTATTATGTGGTAGGAGCATAAATGTTAATCACTATTTAAAATACAACACATTAATTATTTTCTTAATATGTGTGTAACACAAAAAAATAGACATGTAATCTCTTCGGGCACTCATCGACCTTTCTTAAATGAATAATGATATGTGCACTACACTTTTGTGTAGTTCACAAAACACTACACAAAAGTAGCCATTGATTAAAGTGATCAATTATTTTTTGTAATGGATCCCAACAGAATATGTGTTGTTAATTATGTTGTGTAAGATATTGTGGTTGAAAAAATAGTAGATGTATCACTACTGTTCTTAAATTGTT
Organism: Gentiana macrophylla; assembly: GCA_026214975.1. NCBI lineage: Eukaryota > Viridiplantae > Streptophyta > Magnoliopsida > Gentianales > Gentianaceae > Gentiana > Gentiana macrophylla. The sequence continues at coordinate 65,294 of JAOBSW010000252.1, read as the reverse complement.
ATTCAAAGCCATTAATGTCGAATTATTGTTGTAAGCCACGTGATTTTATCACTTCATGTCCCTTTCATTTTCTTCTTTTCGCTCTCAAATTTCCAAAAACAAAATTAATAATTGGGACTTTTTTATATTTGATATCAGACAAAAATTGTGAGTCTAATGGGAAGTGGAAGTGCACGAAATTTGCCGGTGAATTTCGATAGTAAATCTCATGAAAAACAGTGAGCTTTGACAATGAATTTTGAGGTACAGTAATATAATTATACCTTTGTTTTTTGTAATTCACTGTTAAAATTCATTGTTTTTCAAGACTTGTTGATGAGTGAATATCGACAGTGAATCACATGAAAAACAACGTAATGATCGTTATCGAATTAAGTCTAAAAACGAAAATCACGAAAAAAAAATAAAAATAAAAATGGTGAATTACGTTAGGAGATAGGAGATCTATATCAAATACTATGGAAGTGTTTTTTTTTTTTTTTTTTTTTTTTTTTTTTTTTTTTGGTCAGGAAACGAAAGGCCTAATAACTACGGGGGGTGGGGATCGAACCCTGCATCCTCAGACACAGAGTGAGAAGCCTGAGACTCCGACACTACTGCAGTATGTACCTTGGCACCATAGTATGGATGTTTAAAAAAGAGGGAGAAAAGAGAAAAAAATATTGGAACAACTTTGCATCGATTTTCAGGTGACATTTTGTTTTTGTTTTTTTGCTTTTGTTTGATGTTATGTCATTTAACCGATAAATCTTTAAAAACCTGTGATTCTCCCTATAAAACTTATTTGGATATCAATTACTTAAAAATATTTTCAAAAGTGTCATATTTTCTAATCATGATCATCTGTGGTATATGTCTAACATCCTTCAATGTGCATAATTTACCATCATGAGTCCTCAGCTAAACTGAGTCAATCCAACTATCTTGCAGACCTTGCTGTTAGCCATAGAAATATGTCCTCCATCCATCTGCTCATAGGTTGAGAACCACTCCCAGTGTGGACTATGATAAGATGCTCCGGAATCAAGAAAACCACACATCATTGTGATGTGGTGATTCCCCAACTACTAGAGCCAGATCCTCATCTGAGTCATGCTTAGTTGCAATAGCAGTTGTTCCTGATTTGTTCTCATGCGGCTTCTTCTTCTTTGGACAGATGGATTTCCATATTGGTCCTCGGCAACTTCTGTGATAACATCATCTGATAGACAAAACTGTTGGAATAGTATCCTAAACCCAATCGGGTTGGACCGGATCCGACCGGGTCGGATCATTTCTACTATTTCTTTATGTTTGTACATATATTAAATGGCTTTTCTGTTGTCATATATATGTTCTTTTAGAGAACCAATTGTGAATTGTTATATGATAACGTCCTTAGTATTAAACTGTGGTAGAGAAACCATGATAGGCGATTATGGTTGATGAGATCTCTGATCACCTTAACAAGTTTGATACTTAAATGTCTCTAGGCTGATGTACTATTAAACAGGACATTGATAGTAGAAACAGGCTAGCACGTATTAGATGTCTTCTGTCTTCTGCACCGGAGTCACGTAAAGTTGACTCCCATCAACCACCCCACACTTAGCCTTTGCTCGCCCTCGAGTAAACTAGGCGTTTTAAAACAAACCAAGGGATTCAATCATTGTGACGTAGGTGCTACTATCCACACCCTCGAGGTAACCACAAAGTAAGACGACGAACATACACACACCAGTGTAACATTATCAAGAAAATAGAGTGTGTGTGGTGCCGAGCTACATCCAAGTGTTCAAAATGATTGTCGGGGCTTGAATCTCGACCAAAGGTCTACCAACCGTCTCATATCAACCACCCTCTCCACTAATCAAGGTCACTAAGTTTGGACACAATCGGGTAGGACTTGAAGGGTTATAACGTTAGGCTAGGGTAATTACGGTTAATCGAAAAGGGTAATTTGGGAACTGGAGAAAGAGAAGTACGAGTGAACCTAATCAACAAGTGTACCAACTTATCTCTACCATACAAACCACCCAAACTCCTTTTTGATTAGTATAAAACTTTGGGAACCATAGGATACTAACATACCCGAACTCATTGCCTAATTCAACTATGTTTCAAGTTTCATGAGGCGAGATCGAATACATTAGCACCTATCTCACTATCCCAACCCTTAACATCATAAATATAACTTTTGAGCTCATCCCTTTGATTCCAACCCTTTATTTTATAAACTACAAACTTTTGTTCATTGAGGGCTTTCTAATTTATTTTGAACTTTGATTGATTAAGTTCTCTTTTCTACTTCTTTTTTTTTTTTTTTTTTGAGAAAGGAGAAAATTTCACAGATTTTTCTTTTCTTTTTGGGCCAAACCCCAAAACTTTACACCCATTTGAGCTCCTCTTCTCCTTATAGCTCCAAACCAAGAAAACACCAACCCATCACAATATCATTTCCCCCACCCCACACTTGCCTTGGCAAGTGTGGCCTAACAAAAGACTAAGTCCACTCGTAAGGTGTAAATGAAGGGAATGTGACCATAATTACGGCTCAAGGTAGGTTTCTGACTAAGTAACAAAACGGCTATAAAACGAATGGTGGTCAGACCATTCTATCAAGGCTGAGAGGGGCTACGAAGGTATAATGTTCGGCATAAGGCTTATTTGGCTTTGGTAGGGTCAAAGAGACGCCATGACCGTCATCCCGTATCCTACTTAGGTAAACCTTTCTATTTCGTCTCGAGACTAGTGATATGAGATATGGTAGCAATCAAATTGTGCACAAAGTGTAGCTTCACGTGAGATTAATAGACTCTATTCTCAAGATAAGATCAAACCGAAATGCACACGTTCGGGGCCCTACTAAGGTGGCCACCACTCGAATATGGACATAACACATACAACACGGTGTTAAAAACCTTGAAAATTTTTAAAAATTACCCAAAATCGACTCGAACCCAATCATAGGCTAAGCATACCACATATAATGCACATTCAACAATAAAAACAAGAAAACGGCTAAGTCCCCCACCCCACACTTAAACGAAACACTGTCCTCAGTGTGTGAGAGATAAGAAGCGTAAAAGACTTAGCTGTTTGACCAAAAGACCCGGTAGAAAGGTGCAACCGTGACTCGAAACTCGTGATAACCTCGTATGAATCCATCCCGTAACCTAGAGCGAGATCAACAGAAACAAAGATAGCGCATGCACGGGACAAAATCCGCGTGCTAAAAAGCAAGCAATAGGGTAAGCGGGTGCATAAAATAATGAGTCTAAGCCACAGTGACGAGATCAAAGCATAATGAGGGGGGATACGGGATATGCAATGGAAGGATACAATCGAATCAGATAAAAACAGAACATCCATTCATTAAATATAAACCAAAAATAATATCCTCGTCATCCCAAAGTATCAGTCAATGAAAAAGGAAAACATACACGGTCAAGCAGGCCTCAGGGGCTCAAAAATAAGTGCGCGTGTATGTCGAGTGAAGTGTGTCAAAAGTATGATGAAAGAATGCCAAAAGTCAATGAAACATCAAAGTATAAAAGAGACAGACGAATGAGTGAATATAATAAAAATTGCATGAGAAAACATGCTAGTCTGCTCCATGTCCTTGTACGTCAGTAGTGGAGCCAGGTGTGCCCGATGATGGTGCAACCACAGCAGCTGCACTCTCGGTCTGCAGGAAGGCCTGCGCAAAGACTGTCCCCGATCGCCTCTGTCCCACCGCCTCTGTCCCAAATTGGATCATCCAAATCAATATCATCAAATCCTCTTCCGCTCAAAGAACAAATGAATCCTCTATGACTCGCTGCAAATCCTCCTCAATCTCCGGTGTATACAGAAACGGTGAGATATCCAGATCCAATGAAAGGAGTTCAACCCTCCTCTCCTGAGCTAATACCTGCTGATTCTCCACTATGCCGTTCAGTGTCACCTCGATCGCCCATCCAATCTCTCTGTTTAAGCGCAATCAGAAGCCCCTGCCGCTCACTAAACCACGGCCCCCCGGTAGTAGGTGTAGAAGGTGGAGGTGTAGGTGTGGTGGAAGGTCCAGTAGTAGAAGGAGGAGGTGGGGGTGTGGTAGTGGTAGCAGTGGAGGAAATGACAGGAGGAGGTATGGGGAGTGTGGTGGAAGTAGTGGGGGCGGTGGGGCGGAGGACGGTGTGAATAGGTCGTGGGGTGGGTCTAGGAGGTTTGGAAGCGGTGCGGGCATTGAATGGCTTAGGCATCACGGGGAGATTCTTCTTCCTCGTGGATCCGATCATCGTGATATTCCTTTACCAATGCTCCTTGCACAAGCCATGAATAAGGTAAGGACACATGATCATCCTTCTGGTTTTCTCTAAATTCCTCAAAAATGGTTTTCCCGACGTCTACCTTCAGATTATAGTGTAGAGCATACAACAGTTGCAAATCCTTAATGTGGAAGTGCGTTATGTTGTCCTTCGGTAGTAGACGGTTCTGGGAAAACTTTGCCTTTACTTTCCAAACATCCGGCCAGGTCGTCGTCACCAACTGACTTCTCAAATTGCTCCCTTTTGAAACCCACTGTAAGTCAGGATTAATGGCCTTCCTCATCTCTTCTAACGGATCCAGATTTTCAGTGTAACCCAATGTGATCTCGCCGCAAGCCAACCGATACATCCACCTTTTCGAAAGCCGGTATCCGTAATAATCATTTATAGCCTTGACGGCCCATGGGACATTAACCCTCTAACTTTGATGAACCCGACTCCGATTAGCCACACCAAATTTGCATACCATTCCCGGACTATTGACAGATTCAGATGCCCCTCTGGTTCATAAATCAGATTGTTCCACCCTCTCTTCCTCAAGTCATCAATGAAGGTTTGAGGCACAGCTTTGAGGTCTAGCCCCCTCTCATAACACATATTCTTCACAGCTATATACTCATTATAATTAGACAAGGCAACCGGCGAGTTAAAACGCTGCTCGAAAGGGATAATGTCATCAGGAGGAGGGGCTAGAGGAGGGTTTTGCTCGGGGGCACTCTGTGGAGGGGTAGTCTGTGGAGGAGGTGGAGCACTAGTTCTTACAGCTCTGGCTTGCAAATGTGCCAAAGGCACATCGCTCTCAAGGTCCGTAGCCTCCTCACTATCACTACTATCACTACTCGTGTTCCTCCCCTCGATATCTGGCTTAAAATCTTCATCTGAGGTCTCATCCCTCAACTGTCCCGCTGGCCTAAGGGCTCGAGGATTCCTACTCTCAACTGTACCACCGATTCGAATACCACCCGAAGGTACCCGAGGAGAAACTAGGGTTTTCTGTCGTTTAGGCACCTGCCTCGTCACCGGTTGCTTCCCCTTACCTTTACCCTCGGTTTCCTTACGTTTAGTCTCCCTCATTATCTCTGAATTCCCTAATAACAACACCATAAACCAAATCAACAATCAAAGCCAACCCGGTTATCGTCCAACCGGGATTTCAAAACAAACCAACCCACACAACAATCACCCCACGAGAGCCACACCATTCACCGTCAACCATAAGACAAGAAAAACAAAGCACAAAACAAGATACAAAATCAATAACAATAAATAACGGAAAAGTGGCGTTAAACCAAACGGCCAAAACTAAACCCTAATCGAAACTTAGACGTAAAACCAAATTGTACCTGTACTATGCTTAAACGAGAAGAGGTGAATGATTTGGAGCGAAGAACGAGCCTCGAAACGTCAAAAATGGTCAAATTCGACCTTGGAGAAAAACCGCCAAAAGCGAAGATTGAATCGAGAATTTGGTGGATTTGTTGTTGGAATGGATTGAAGAAATCAAAAGAAGAGATCGAGGGGTGTTGTTTGCACTTTGAATCGCCAAAAATGGGTGAGAAATGAAGAATTTCGAGTGAAAGTGGTAGGAACGGCCGCCAAACGCTGCTAGGGTTGAGGAAAAACGATTCTGAACGCCGGTTTGAAGTTGCAGGGTATTTATAGGAGATGAACTCAAACGCGCGTTTGGAATAAGTGGAACGCGCGTTTCGCAAGTCCAAACGCGCGTTTGACAGGTGAAACGTGCGTTTGGGACGAGAATTCACATTCGAGAGAGTTTAGGCTCAAACGCCGCTTGAAATGGTTCTAAACGCGTTTGGCGTGGAAAAAGCTTTAAACGCACGTTTGAAAGGGCTGAACGGGCGTTTGGAACCAGAAACTAGGAAAACTCAAGATTTCTACCCCACACTTGATTCTAACCGCCCCGAGACCACGAGAAACATCAAACTCACTCAACAAACTATGAAATGGTGGGTTGCCTCCCCCAAGCGCCTTTGTTTTACGTCGTTGGGTCGACAAGATGGATTATACGGTGCCAAATTTTTCAAAGTTATACCGTTGGCACGAGACGAGAAAGGGTAGAAAGATGGAAAGATGGATTAAGGATTATACGAGTCAAGATTTAAAGTCCATGACAAGACTTACAAGATTCATCGCAAGGTATGGGGTCTTCAAGGTGCACTATTTCTTGTGCTTCATCGTAAGGCAACCTCTCATACCTTTTCAACCGCAAGCCATTGGTGGTAAATGTGCCAAACTTAGGATGGGTGATTTCAATAGCACCGGACGGATAGACTTTTGACACAACATAGGGACCGGACCACCTAGACTTCAACTTCCCTTGGAAAAGATGCAAACGAGTATTGTAGAATAAGACTTCGTCACCCTCATTGAAAACACGAGGTTTAATCAACTTATCATGGAGTAACTTAGTCTTTTCCTTATAATTCGTGGAAAGGTCATAAGCACAAAGGCGGAACTCATCTAGTTCATTCAATTGGGCCATACGCTTCTCACCAATTAAGGTGTCATCGAGATTTAGCATTTTGATGGCCCAATAAGCCTTGTGTTCGATCTCTACGGGAAGATGACAAGATTTGCCATAGACTATCATGTAAGGTGACATGCCTAGAGGTGTCTTAAAGGCTGTCCTATGGGCCCACAAAGCATCATCTAACTTTAAAGACCAACTCTTGACATTCGTGTCACCGTCCTCTCTAAGATACGCTAATACCCCTATTCGTGACTTCAACTTGACCACTCGTTTGGGGATGGTAAGCGGTACCTAATTTGTGTTTCACCCCATACTTCTCTAAAAGCTTATCAAACGGCTTGTTGGCAAAATGGCTTTCATTATCACTGATTATAGCGCGAGGCACCCCAAACCGACAAAAGATGTTCTTTCTAAGAAAACGGATAACAACATTCCTATCATTGGTGGGTGAGGCTAAGGCTTCACCCATTTGGACACATAATCACATGCGACTAGGATGTACTTTTACCACACGAAGAAGGGTAGGGGCCCATGAAATCAATGCCCCACACGCCAAAAATCTCACACACTATGATCGGCTCTGAGGCATCTCACTCCTTCTAGATATACGACCGACCGCTGACAAGCGCCACAAGATTTCACATAAGCATGTGCGTCTCGAAATAGAGTGGGCCAATATAGCCAACTTTGCAACACTTTCAAAGCGGTCCTTTGCCCCGAGAAATGGCCTCCGGCCTCTTTGTCGTGACAAAAAGAAAGCGTACTCAAAATTTCACTTTCCGGGATGCATCTCCTCAAAATGCCATCCGAACACAACCTATATAAGCAAGGATCCTCCCACACATACTTACCAACCTCACTAAGGAATTTGCGCCTTTGGTTTGAGTCAAGGTCGGGATCTACAAAACCGCACTCGTGGTAGTTGACAAAAGGAGCAAACCAAGGACTACCTTCCTTACCGACTTTTAGAAAGTTGCCCTTCTTAGCCGGAAGTAGGGTGTCAAGTGCATAAAGTTGCTCGTGAGGAAAAGAATCATTTATCTCCCTTTGTGCCTTAATCAACTCCTCACTAAGCTCCATACGACTTAAGTGGTCGGCTACGACATTCTCACAACCTTTCCTATCACGGATATCTAGATCAAACTCTTGCAAGAGCAAGATCCACCTCAAGAGACGGGGCTTGGCATCTTGCTTGGCAAAGAGATAATGCAAAGCGGCATGATCCGTGTGGACAACTACCCGAGAACCTACGAGATGAGACCGAAACTTATCAAACGCAAAGACGACTGCTAAAAGCTCTTTTTCAGTGGTGGTGTAGTTTTGTTGGGCCGGATTCAAGGTGTGACTAGCATAAGCAATGGGCTTGAAGATTTTGTCGATCTTTTGACCGAGGACCGCACCAACCGCGGTGTCACTCGCATCACCATGAGCTCAAATTCTTGATCCCACTTCGGGGCAACTAAGATAGGAGCGGATACAAGCAATTGCTTGAGCTTCAAGAATGCTTCTACACAAGCTTGGTCGAAATCAAACGGGACGTATTTTCCAAGAAGAAGGGTAAGAGGACGGGCTATTTTCTAAAAATCCTTAATGAACCTACGATAGAACCCCACATGGCCTAGAAAACCCCTAAGAGTCTTTAGGTTGGTGGGCATAAGAAGCTTAGCTATCGCTTCTACCTTAGCCTTGTCTACCTCTATACCCTTACTAGATATCTTATGCCCTAAGACTATCCCTTCCGTAACCATCAAATGACACTTCTCCCAATTTAGCACCAAATTCGTCTCCTCACATCTACTCAACACCTTTTCAAGATTATCTAGACATTCCTCAAAGGAATCACCAAACACACTAAAATCATCCAAAAGACTTCTAAAAACTTTTCAATCATATCCGCAAATATGGCAACCATGCACCGTTGGAATGTCGCGGGTGCATTACACAACCCAAAAGGCATCCTACGGAAGGCAAAAGTACCATAGGGGCAAGTATAGGTAGTCTTTTCTTGGTCCTCTAAGGCCACATGTATTTGGTAATACCCACTAAACCCATCAAAAAAACAATAAAAGGCATGGCCACTCAATCTTTCCAACATTTGATCAATAAAAGGGAGGGGGAAATGATCTTTACGGGTTTGGTCATTTAGCTTACGATAATCAATGCAAATTCTATGACCACTTACCAACCGCTTAGGCACCTCCTTGCCTTTGTCATTGATCTCCACGGTCATACCTCCCTTCTTCGGCACCACTTGGGTGGGACTCACCCACTTGCTATCCGAGATGGCATAGATAATCCCTAGCTTCAACATCGTGACCACGTCCTTCCTCACAACCTCTTGGAGGTGTGGATTGAGCCTTCTTTGGGGTTGCCTTACCGGCTTCGCTCCATCTTCTAGAATAATCTTGTGTTGACAAATGGTGGGGCTTATACCCTTGAGATCAGACATCTTCCACCCAAAAGCACGCTTATGCTTCTTAAGCATCTTCACCAACTCATCTTCCTGAAAAGCCGTTAGTGTAACAGAAATAATCAAAGGAAGTAAATCATCATTCTCAAGAAAAACATACTTTAAATGGGGTGGAAGCGGCTTCATCTTCAAATCTTTTGGTGGGTACTCAATTGATGGCTTTTCTAGCTCTTCTTCAAGCCCAAGATCAATCTTCTCGGTCCACTTTTCACCCACGAAAGCCGTCTCTTCTAGCTCTATTGCTTCCTCTTCCAACTCTTCTTCTTCATCATGTTCCGCACTCACTCTTGCCATGCATTCATCGGAGTTATCTTTATAAACCTGCATGTCAACATGTTCCGAAACGCAAGGATATATAGCATCAATAGAAAAACAGTCCTCGGTGCTCTCCTTAGGGTGTTTCATGGCTTTATAAACATTGACCGCGACTTTTTCATCTCCAACTCTCAAAATAATCTCTCCACTCGCAAACATCTATCAAAGTCCTCCCGGTATTTAAAAAGGGGACGTCCTAACAACAAAGGTGTTTTGGAGTCCATCTCCATGTCTAGTACCACAAAATCTACCGGGAAGGCAAACTTATCCACTTTCACTATGACATCTTCTATCACTCCCATAGGCTCCCTAATAGACCTATCCGCCATTTGAAGGGTCATCCCGCTGGCTCCAACTCTCCTAGATCAAGACTCTCATATATAGCACGGGCATTAGGCTTACACTAGCCCCCAAATCACATAAGACACTAGGAAAATGAGTCGTACTCAATAGTAACCGGAATAGTGAAACTACCCTTGTCTCTAACTTTCGGGGAATCCTAGATTTTCCATCAAAAATAGCGAACACTCTTCATTAAGACACACAACTTCTTGCATTTTACCCTTTTAGTTAGCAACTCTTTAAGAACTTACAATAAGAGGGCATGTTTGCAAGTGCTTCAAGAAAAGGAATGCTCAAATCAATTTTCCGCAAAATCTCAATAAATCGGGTTTGTGCCTTATTCAAGCAACTTTGTCTATGATTCTTAGGGATATGGGAGAGTAATCAAATCAAAATCTTTAGAAGGAGGGGATCATACCTTTCTTACCTTTGGTGCGTGGGAAGACGGCTCTTTCATTGGCTCTTTCCTTCTCTCTAGTTGAGTCCTCCTCTTTCACATCGATAACCACATAATCTCCCTAGCTTGAGCTTCTTTCTTCTCCAATTCCTTCTTCTTGACATATTCTTCATGATCTTCATCATCTTCAATCCCATCTATGTCACCATCCATAGCCCCGCTTCCTCCGCCTCAATAGAGCTTTTCTAGCTTTGTCCTCCCATAGGACTTTCTTTTCTCCATTCGTCCTCAACACTTTACCACTTCGAGTTAAGATGGCACTTACATTTCTCGGATTCTTTTCTGTGTTACTCGGTAAGCCACCTTTCAATTGAACATGTTCCACCACTTGACCAAATTGTGTCTCAAGATTTTTTATGGCGGAACCATGTTTGTAGTTCATCTCAACCATGTCCTTCTTTATCTCCGCAAAGTTTTTGCTCATTTGCTCCAATATGACATCGGTTGAACTCTTCTGAGGTACAGGAGCCAAAGGAGGAGGGTTTTGATAGTTGTTAGAACCTTGTTGGTTATACCCTCCTTGTTGTTGCCTTTGGTGTGGAGGTTGATAGACTTGCCTATATGAAGATTGGATTTGATTTTGGCCTTGTCTATTGTTGGGGAGATTTTGCATCATTAAAACAAAAGAAAATTTATAAACCTATACTACCATGCAAAACTACCTCCTAACCGGCCGAATACCGGGTAGTTGCTAGTAAAGTTGGATAAGTACGGGTATCGATCCTCAGGGAAAAAGGATGTTGAATCTAATCTAATTAATCCTCTCAATTGTTACTAACGAAAACAAATAAACGAAAGATTAAACATAAAAACTCAAAGAACAACTAAAATAAATCTAAGCTAGAACAAATAATAAAAATCTAAACTAAGGATACATGGGATCAAACAATGCATAAACTAAGTGATTTCAATCCTAGTTCATCTCATGATTTCAATTCAAATTGTGGTTTCACCTTTACACGAGATACAAATCCCTAATTCCTTAGTGAATTTAATCTCAAGCTATGGATTCCTAATTCTTTAGTGAGTCCAATTTATCAATCTCTCATCTTCCGAATGTTGAGATCGATTTACCAAACAAAACTCGGTGTAGATTCAGGTTAACTCTCGTATTTTAGAATCTAACAACCTAGATAATTAACCAATTAATTTGTCACATAATTAATGATTAAAGATCCTATCTTTTTATGGTGATCTAGTCTACGCAACTTCCGTATGTTGTAAACGTATCAATAGCAAACTGATCTCTCGATCTAATTCACATCATAGCATCAAAATCATAGAACGATACAAAATAAATTAAAGATCATAAAAAACGAATAAGGACTGAATAAATTAAATAAATAAACTCACGTAGTTTGGTACATGATTGAATCCATGAATCGAAAACGGAAGAAAAACGACATCCTAATCTAACCCGGATCACCCGAGCACAAGGCTCGGGTGACCGGCCTTGAAAGCCAAGTTGCCGCTGCTGCTGTGAGAATTGCGGCTGAATAAAATTGTGTATCCTTTAGGGTTTGGGGCTGCTGCTCTTTAAATAGAAAACAGAGGCGGCTGCTACAGTGTTTAAGTCGGTTGAATAATTCTTTTTTAGGAATGAAACTTCTAAAATTCATATCTTGAGTTGTAGACCTCCAAAATTATGATCCGAATGTCATAAAAAAGCTCTCGGAAAACTCTACAACTTTCATTAAGGAATCTTCTTCAGAAAACGCCTTTTTGATTAGCCTGTCGTATTACGAGTCGTTTTCGGGATTTCTCCAAGCTTTAGCAACATCATCCAAACTTGTAACGCTCATATCTCGGGCCTCATAAGTCGGAATGAAGTGATTCAAAATCCTGTAGAGTCCTCTCTTCAAGCCCTACAAATCTTCTCTTGAGGTCGAGAGTCAAATCACTTTATATCATATCAAGAACTGCATTGGAAGTTCGGCTGCTTGAAAGCTTCATTCCAAGCTTTATCTCCATCTTCCTTCCATTTCACTTCTCTTCCATGCAAAACCTCATCATTTAATCCTCTTGCATGCCAAAATATGTATCTATAACATAGGAAAATATACCAAAGCGTAACACAATCCCAAAATAACATAAAATCCCAATTTAAGCACATAAATCGTTACATTTTGCAATTAACCTATTAAAAACACTATTTACTCAATTAAACGATTATAAGCTCGATTTCTATGAAAAACATCTATATATGGGGAAAATTGATGTAAAATATATCATTAAAAACACTATAATTTGACCCCGAACAACACCCCCACACTTAAACTTTTGCTCGTCCTCGAGTAAAACAAAACAAGAACATACCATCAAGAATCCACATAACTCGACACGAGATATAGTCAAAATCATGACAAGCTAGTATTCAAAGAATCGACCTCACTCGGTGATGTGTGTGCGTAACCTACTAAACTTCCACCGATCCTCTCTTGATATAATACATCAAGCACTAACAGCTTATCCGGTCAACTAAACGAAAACTTCATTCTATCTACAAAGAATTACCTAACAAAACTGATTACCAAGAACACAGTAACTAAAAAAAAAGAAAATTTTCCCCATATAACCAACGGCGCCACTTTTGTTGGGGAGATTTTGCATCATTAAAACAAAAGAAAATTTATAAACCTATACTACCATGCAAAACTACCTCCTAACCGGCCGAATACCGGGTAGTTGCTAGTAAAGTTGGATAAGTACGGGTATCGATCCACAGGGAATTGGGATGTTGAATCTAATTTCACTAATTCCTTTCAACTGTTACTTAGGAAAAACGAATAAACGAAAGATTAAACATAAAAACTCAAAGAACAACTAAAATAAATCTAAGCTAGAACAAATAATAAAAATCTAAACTAAGGATACATGGGATCAAACAATGCATAAACTAAGTGATTTCAATCCTAGTTCATCTCATGATTTCAATTCAAATTGTGGTTTCACCTTTACACGAGATACAAATCCCTAATTCCTTAGTGAATTTAATCTCAAGCTATGGATTCCTAATTCTTTAGTGAGTCCAATTTATCAATCTCTCATCTTCCGAATGTTGAGATCGATTTACCAAACAAAACTCGTGTAGATTCAGGTTAACTCTCGTATTTTAGAATCTAACAACCTAGATAATTAACCAATTAATTTGTCACATAATTAATGATTAAAGATCCTATCTTTCTATGGTGATCTAGTCTATGCAACTTCCGTATGTTGTAAACGTATCAATAGCAAACGATCTCTCGATCTAATTCACATCATAGCATCAAAATCATAGAACGATACAAAATAAATTAAAGATCATAAAAACGAATAAGGACTGAATAAATTAAATAAATAAACTCACGTAGTTTGGTACATGATTGAATCCATGAATCAAAACGGAAGAAAACGACATCCTAATCTAACCCGGATCACCCGAGCACAAGGCTCGGGTGACCGCCTTGAAAGCCAAGTTGCCGCTCTTCTTTGTGAGAGAATTACGGCTGAATAAAATTGTGTATCCTTTAGGGTTTGGGGCTGCTGCTCTTTAAATAGAAAACAGAGGCGGCTGCTACAGTGTTTAAGTCGGTTGAATAATTCTTTTTTAGGAATGAAACTTCTAAAATTCATATCTTGAGTTGTAGACCTCCAAAAATTATGATCCGAATGTCATAAAAAAGCTCTCGGAAAACTCTACAACTTTCATTAAGGACTCTTCTTCAGAAAACGCCTTTTGATTAGCCCGTCAGATTACGAGTCGTTTTCGGGATTTCTCCAAGCTTTAAAGAACAGCATCCAAACTTGTAACGCTCATATCTCGGGCCTCATAAGTCGGAATGAAGTGATTCAAAATCCTGTAGAGTCCTCTCTTCAAGCCCTACAAATCTTCTCTTGAGGTCGAGAGTCAAATCACTTTATATCATATCAAGAACTGCATCGGAAATTCGGCTGCTTGAAAGCTTCATTCCAAGCTTTATCTCCATCTTCCTTCCATTTCACTTCTCTTCCATGCAAAACCTCATCATTTAATCCTCTTGCATGCCAAAATATGTATCTATAACATAGGAAAATATACCAAAGCGTAACACAATCCCAAAATAACATAAAATCCCAATTTAAGCACATAAATCGTTACATTTTGCAATTAACCTATTAAAAACACTATTTACTCAATTAAACGATTATAAGCTCGATTTCTATGAAATACATCTATATATGGGGAAAATTGAAGTAAAATATATCATTAAAAACACTATAATTTGACCCCGAACATCTATAACCTTGGTTTTGGCCTTGGTTTTGATTTCGGTTCCAACCTTGATTGTTGTTATTCCTCCAAGAACCATCACCTTGATTTCCATAATTCCCTCCTTGACCTTGTCCCACATAGTTCACATCTTGGGATTCTTCATACGGTTGCCCACCTTGTTGCTCCCCCATATATTGTCCTTGATAGGGGCTTAGCAATTGATTTTGATATTGCGGCCCCGTATCCCATTGCTCCATCGAGCAAATACTCATCATCCGCTTCGCCAACTCATTCATGTTATCTTGAGATAGAGTACTAGGTTGCCCATGAGTTGAGGATTGAGGGTAAGCCATATTTTGAGCTTTGGTTTTCATCCTACAATCCTTTGCCGAGTGTGGTCCACTACAAATTTGGCAAAGCTTAGCACTCTCATTCTCCTTTTGCAATCTCCCCAACTGTTGCTCCATCGCTTGTACTTGAGCATGATATTGATCATTTGCCTCAACTTCTTTCACTTCAACCAAACCGGTCTTCTTGCTTCTTGTCCCCTTTCTACTCGACGATATGTATTGCCTCGAGGTCTTAGAAATTTTCTCAATTTGGTTCATGGCTACTTCGGGTACCATACTCATAATATCCCCATTGCATGAAGCATGCAAGGTACTTTGATGGACTTGATCTAGACCCCGGAAGAAAGCATGAACTACCTCATAAGATCTCAATCCGTGCCCCGGGCACTCCCTCAACAAAGCTTTAAACCGATCCCAAGACTCATGTAGCTCTTCTCCTTCATAAGAATTGAATGACATGATAGCTTCTTTCATATCCATGGTCTTCGATGGGGGTTAATACTTGAGTAGAAAAGTCTTAACTACTTCCTCCTATGTGTGCAAAGAATCATTAGGTAACGAATCATACCATCGCTTAGCTTGCTCTTTCAAGGCGAACGGGAAAAGCATAAGTTTGAGTGCCTCATCACTCACTCCATTGATCTTTGTTGAGTTCACTATTTGGAGAAAGTGATCAATGAACAAGTGAGGATTTTCTAGAGCGGTTCCCTTGAATATAGCGTTGTCTCCCAACAAATGTATGATATTTCTGTTCAGTTCCAAATTGTTGGCGGCCACCGGCGGCATTCGAATTGGACTATGCCCCATGTTTGCCGTAGGAGCTAGCACAAAATCTCTACAAGTCAAACCACCTTGGTTTTGCTCTTGTTGACCATTAAACCAATTAGGCATCGCATTGACACCTTGATTGTGAGCTTGGTTTTGATTCTGTTGAAGTTGATTCAACATCCATGCGTTGAATTGTTGCATGAGAACGGGATCCATTTGATTCCCTTGGACCTCTTGTTGAACATGTTGAGGTATAGGCCCATTCGCATTCACAACGTTATGTCCTTGTCCATTTCCACCTCCTTGTGCATTGTTATTGACAAAAGGCGGGTTTTGATTCGGGACTCCATTGTTGTTCCCCAAATTTCCTTCCAAACCTTGTTCACCGTTTTGTGCCATATCGGATCCTTCTCCCAACTCACCCAAACTATTCTCTTCAAAGACCGAATTCGACTCTACTACTTGACGATTCCTTCTTCTTTGACTATTTCTACGCCTTGCGTAAGCCTCAATCCCGTCTATGTAAGGTTCGAGTGGTGTTTGAGATCTCCGGGTCATGCACTACATAAAGCAAACAACAAGAAAACAGTAAAATAAAACCTAGGCCCAAGCCTTCGGTTCACTTGCAAGATATCACAAATAGCACATAATTCCCCGGCAACGGCGCCATTTTGATTGAGGCTAAATCCACCCAACAAAAACAATTTATAAAGGACTCGAAACCGTGGGTAAACTAACTCTCTAACCGGCAGTGTACCGGGTCAATTGCTAGAATAGCTACAGGAGTACGAGGTCGAACCCAAAGGAATCGTGCTTGCAAGTACCAAAGTGAATGTAATGCTTAGTCTAGGTGATCAATTTTTCGAAGTCTTTTTAACTACAACGACACTAATGTGATTCCTACTAACGAGTTTAAAGATAAGCAAGAGAGAAAGAATATTAAACTACTAGATTCAAGTATTGATTAAGGGACATAGCCGAACCATGATTAAAATAGCTAGTTTCAACCCAAGGATAGATAAAACCGGGAGTGTGCAATAAACGAACAAACTCTTACATTCAATTTCACGGGTACGTACTCATAATCCCGGTGCTAAGGTCTGAACAACTCTTCCCCAACACCTTATGCCAAGTCAACTAACCTTTCCTAAGGAAGATTCATTCACGAGACAATTTATACACGAGAGCCGTTTAAACGTTAAAACGAGTGACCTCAGTATATGCAATGATCTTAGAACCCTTTTCCCACACCCCTCCCTCTGAACAACTCTCAAGAGTGATGTGTGTGATTTTTGACCTAGGTGATCAATCTAGCCCAAATCCGTTATAACAAGTTCTAAGACGTGAAATATGCAAGATACAATAATAAAAAGCACTACCCACTCCCAATTTCATCACCCAAAGGGTGATTTCACCAAATTTCACATGATTCGACTATGAAAAGATATTAGCTACTCATTACACTAGTTAAAGCATACACAATACAGTAAATAAGAGTCATAACAAGCAAAGGGAAGGAGAAAATTACCATTAAATTGCAGAAATTCGAGATTGGATCCAAAAAGTACAAAATAAAGAAGTAATTAAAAGGTGGTCTCTTAGTGTTTGGAATGAAAATCTAAGCTAAGAAATGAAAAGATTAAGCTAAGATGTTGTTGATTTATACTAAGAGAGAGTATTCTAAGCTATTACAAAATTCGAGCTAAAAAGGGGTAGAGTTTTGCTAAGAGAAGCTAGACATCTCAAGAAATGGTCTAAGGGGGGTATTTATAGGTGGAGGAAAAATCAGCAAAAATAGGTTCGAACGCGCGCTAGAGCCGGGACGGGCGTTTGAATCTTCAAACACGCTGCTTCAAGAAAGTTGGAACGCGTTTATTATAAATTCCGGGCGGGGACTTGACCGTTCTTCATCCGAACGCGCGCATTTAAGATGGTTCAACGCCGCGTTTGATGACTTGGAACGCGAGTTTAGAGTGGTTTTCAAACGTGCGTTTGGAGGGATTCAACTCTGAATCAAGTTTGGACTTCTGGAACGCGCGTTTGGGGGGTTCAAACGCGCGTTTGATGTATGGAACGTGCGTTTGTGGAGTTCAAACGCGCGTTTGACCCCTGTTTCCCCAAATCTTCGCTTTTCTTCCTTTTGGGCCCTCGCCTTGCCTCGATCATGCTTTTCACCACAAATCGTCACCTTCCGGGTCCTCGAGACACCAATACCCTTCAATATCATAAACAACCAAAAACATCCAAACAATTCCGGAGGGTAAAAGTGCTCGGAAATGGGGTTAATAACAACAAAAGGGGTAAGAATTCATCAAAGTAATGGAATCATTCCCCGTGCCATAAGCTCACGATATCACCCAGCGGTCTAATTCACCCAAAATTGTGCCGAAAGTGTGGTAAACGGGGGTAATTAATGCACCGGAGTCACGTAAAGTTGACTCCCATCAATCACATGTTTATATTTATTATTTAATGTTATGTGATTATTAATATGATTTTTGGTATTTATCCGTTTTCATTATTAAAAGCCGATTTATTGTGCGATAAATGCTGATTTTGTAGATCACGACAAATCGAGAGGATTAATGTCATTCAATCAATGGTCTCAAGATAATAGAGGAAGAAAATCGGAGCATTAAAAGAAAGATTAATCAGATCAACACGCAAGCGTGCAGTGGGGAACAAGATAGACGAGAGAAACGTTTAACACGTGCAAAAATAGGCTCGGTCGACCGAGCCCTATCATTCGGTCGACCGAGTATGTCGGTTCGGTCACTTATCGGATTTTTTCGTATTTACCTTCTAGATCCTCCATAAGTCGGCAGAAACTCCTATATAAGCAGCAGCGACGAGAAATTGTAAATCATCCCTTCATTCTTTCTTTCTTCAATCTTACAATTCACAATATAACTTTGATACAATGTAGAATAATTTGAGGGTTTCCAACAATTTAAGGGCTGCAATATGTAAGCCTTTATTTTCTGTTTCTTTCTTTTAAGTAATTAATCCCTCCCAATTATGCTTTATCGTTTGAATTAGTTAATCATAGCTAGATGATGTAGATCTAGGCTATGACGTTAGGGATGTGGCGACTCCTTGTCTATGGGGATCCCATAACCTACGTCATACACTTAGTATTTATTCATGAATCTACTTGATTTTGATTAATGCGTATCTATGTTAGTTTATATGAATACTATGCGAATTACTGTTTAATCTGTTCTGTATGTTGAAACGCTGAGAGATATATTCTAAGATGTATTCTGGGTTGAAATCGTTCGGGTGACCGAAAGGTGTCATTCGGTCAACCGAGGCCTTACACTCGGTCGACCGAGCCCTGTTTCATAAGTTATTTCTGCCACGTCTTTATGGTAGGTTTAGCCTAGTTGAATTTATTATCTCAGTAGGTATGGCTATGGCTACGTTACTCGCTTAGTTTAATTAAAACGTGTAAAAAGGAAATACCAATATAAAACTCTTAGGTAGGCTTATGAATTGCTCTTCACGGACGTTCAGCGTTATCTAGGTAGGTTTATTTGGGAATTGCATGCACCTTCTTATACGTACGTCGTAGATTAGCATGAGACTATAACTTGGTAATTGCTAGTTGGACGAGAGCTTGAGTGATCGTTTAGGAAGTACGCCTAACCATAGGAATGTTGCCTAGACGAGGTGTACGGTCAATATCGGCATCCTTAGAGTCGTAAGCGTGTGAGTTATATGAGATGGAGGCACTTAAAAGGCGAAGTCACGTAACAATATCACAGTGATCTAGTGACCTACCGGTGCTACGTCAAGTTAAAAAGGATGACTCCCGTAGCCAATCTAAGATAGATACAAACGGATTGACAATTAATAAGTTCAGTTTATTATATAAATTATCTAGGTCCAAACGATAAAGACTATAATTGGGGAGGTTAATTACGTTGTGTCGAGTCGTGTCTTTACCTTTCTTGTCTTATGTTGGTCGTAGACCGCCTCTATGTCCTTGACATGTTTAATTAATTGTTTGTATATAAGATGATCCACAATTGGTTCCATGTGGGATCGACCTTGATTCACTATAGCTATACTACGATGGGCCTAGTCCTCTTGCTAGTATTGGTTTATGGTGGTCAAGTATATTATAACCTGATTGACCTCGATCAGAGCTATAGGGGGTTCTTGCTCGGGAGCACTAGGAGGAGGAAGCGAAACCGGTTTTGACACATGTTTTGTTTGCATTCGTGCCAAATGCACATCACTTTCCACTTCTGTTGCTTCCTCACTGTCACTACTAGTATTCCTCCCCTCGGTATCTCGCTCAAAATCCTCGTCCGAGGTTTCATCTCTCAACTCGCCCCAGAGGTCTAAGCGCTCTAGGTTTTCGCTTCCCGGCACGGCCCGTATCACTAATCCGAATACCACCCTTAGGTATCCGGGGATAAACTAGGGTTTTCTGTTTCTTGGGCATGTGCTTCTCTACCGGTTGCTTTCCTTTTGCCTTACCCTCGGTTTCTTTTCGCTTAGTTTCCCTCATTATCCCTAACTCACCAATAACAACACTATCAACCAAATCAACAATCAAAACCACCCGGTTATCATCCAACCGGGATTTCAAAACAAACCAACCAACCACGAAGAAACACCCCACGAGCCACACCATTCAATATTGATCAACAACACAAGCAAAACAAATGCGAAAAGCAGGATACAAAATCAATAATCAATAAATAACGGGTAGGGCGTTAAACCAAAAATCGCCAAAAACTAACCCTAACCGAAACTTAAACGTAAAACCAAAATGTACCTGTTCTATGCTTAAAAGAGACGACACGAATGATTTGGAGCGAATAACAAGCCTCGAAACGTCAACGGGGGTCGAAATCGACTTAGGCAAAAAGTTGCCAAAAAACTGCCGACCGAATCGAGAATTTGGAGGATTTGTTGTTGGATTGGAGTAGTGGAATCAAAAGAGGGTGTTGAGAGGTGTTGTTTGGTGTTTAAATCGCCAAAATCGGAGCAAAACGAGTGATTCGGTGAAAAGGGGTGAAGAAGAACGGCCGCGGGCGCTAGGTTTTTAGAGGAGATTGAGGCTGAAACGTGCGTTTGCAGGGGTTATATGAAGAAGATGAACTTGAACGCACGTTTGGAAAAGTGAAACGTGCGTTCCGCAAGTCCAAACGCACGTTTGAGTGTGCTGAACGTGCGTTCACAGAGGGAAATTTAGAACAGAGAGTTGGGGTCTCAAACGCACGTTTGGAGGCTGGAACTGGTGTTTGGCTTCTCCAAACGCACGTTTGGATGGGTCTGAACGTGCGTTCTGCTTCATTTCTGGGCAGGGACTTGAATGTTCTTCATCTTGAACGCACGCTTAGATGGGTTGAACGTCGCTTGGTGGACTTTGAACGCACATTCAGCCGGTTTTGAACGTGCGTTTGGAGGGGTTCAACTCTGTATCAACTTTTGCCTCGTTGAACGCACGTTTGAAGGGTCCAAACGTGCGTTTGGTCTCCTGTTGCCCCGAAACTCCACTTTTTCCTCCTTTGATCTTTTCTCTTGCCTCGGTTATGCTTTTTAGCATAAATCATCGCCTTCCGGGTCCTCGAGACACTGATACCCTATAACATCACACATGACCAAAAACATACAAACAATTCCAGAGGGTAAAGGTGTTCGGGAATGGGATCAATATCAACTAAAAAGGGGTAACAATCCAACAAAGTAACGGATTCATTCCCTGTGCCATGAGTATCACCCCAAAAATGGTCTAAGTCACCCAAAAATGTGCTGAAAATGTGATAATCGGGGATAAATAATGCACCGGAGTCACGTAAAGTTGACTCCCATCAACTCCCCTGATCATACAAGAAGATCAACCAAGAATTATTAAATCTACATCAGCTACACCAATGGAGATTCAATAGGTCATTGAAGTGGTGGTTCAATCTGGCTGGAAATCGATACAAGAATCGAACATAGGTCGGAATCGGTGGTTCAATCTAATGAGGATCGACGAGGCTTGGAAAAAGGTTGGAACTAGTTACGGATTGGAGGAATCCCATGTCCACAACATTGAGCCTGTTGAGGATGTTGCCCTGCAGATAATATAAAAGAAGTTCGGTGATGCACAATCAGAAGAGCAACTTCTTGACTATAGAGATAGTGATGAAGAGTTCAATGTAAATCTTGAAGAAAATCCTATTAATGTTGAAGATGTTAGTGTGCAAAAAGAGAGTCCTGAACCCTATGAATGGGACAGAACAAGAGCAATAGTGATCAGACAGCCAAGACTAGAAGATACTTGGAGAGGACTGCTGATAATATGGCTGGTATTGCTAATATTATACCAGTCAAATTTTTGGAGGAATTAAGAGTCATAGAGAAGACATAAATCGCTTAAGGAATCAACTAAGGACAAGTGAATGAGATTTGAAGATCTTGTTAATTTGATGGAGAATAGAGGAAGAACTATCAAACGGTCGCATTAAATGTTACTTACTTACAATTTAGTTGCAATGATATGATTAGGGAGGTCACTCAATCAAGGTTGGATTCTGCAAAATGGGATTAAAATCTATATGAAGATATCTCCAACTTAGACAAGAAAGTTGACAAACTGGCTGAGAAGTCAACCCCTGCTGCAATTGATCCTAAAGCTATAGAAAGAATGAACCTGCTGGAACAAACTCTACAAGGCCGGATTACTTCAGTAGACACAAGAACGGAGATTATGAAAGGTCAAGAACAATCTTGTAACAACTCAAGAAGGAGTTTTGAGCCTGCTGAACCGTTTTATTGATGATGTCAATAAAGGGAAGGAAAGACAAAGCAGGCTAAAAAGCAAGCGAAGAGGATGTTTTAACAAAGAAGATATGAAGTTTGAGATTGCTTCATATAGAGCTCCCGCCTCGGAAGAGTCCAATTGAATGATGATCTAACAAAGAGTTTAAGAATGCTTATAATTCAAGAAGAAAACCTTACAAAGGAAATTACCTTATTTGGGGTTTTAAACTCTTTCCTTAGACTAAAACTTTGGGAAGTAAGGATTAAATCCTTAAGATCAACTGGAGGAAGAGGAAGACCAACTGGTGGAAGAGGATAGTCTGTTGAACAAAGACTAAGGGAATCAGCAAAAGACTCACTGGAATAATTCAAGCTAGCATATATGAGACAATGATTCAACTGAAAGGTGTCCAGCTTGACCATTGTCAAGCATGGAAATGGTGGAAGATGGTGCACACTTGGATTTATTTCTCTAGGATTGAAAATCAATGGATGGCGTAAATGTATAGAGAAATCAAGGAATATCAATGTGATGAGGATCAAGAAAGGAACTAGTTCAAAGAAACTCTTTACATGCTTTATCTTATGTTGAACGTAGTTGTAATAATGTTTGAACCATTTTGGAATTTTAATAAAATATATCAAGTTTGCATTGTTTTTATCTTTTTGCTTTGCTGTAAGGAGGATATTGGCATCATCACTAAAAAGGGGGAAATTGTTGGACATATTTTAGTTTTAATGATGAGTGCCAGACTAGCTGTTATAGAGCAAAGGCAAAAAGATGTCTAGTAATGAATGTATAGGTTTACTGTGAGTTTTATCTTTGTATAGGTTTGATCAAACAAGCATCAGAAAGAGGTCACCGACTTGTTCAAAGCACTTCTCTAGGTTAGGTGTTCAAGAGAGTGTCTAGGACTCGCGCCGTGCAACCGAAGAAATTGAGGTTCAGACTCATTAATGAAGGCTAAGGGTTCAAACTTAGTTGTGAAGATTTAAAAGCTAATGATATGGGATCAGAATTTAGGTAAGTCTGTGAAGGCCTAAAATGATCACATATACCTTGTATAGGAGGTCTAAGTTCCATATAAGGAAATGTGATGACTGGGACTTAGTTATACTTAAAAATAGTGTACTCTAACTTCATAATTAAAAGTTAGATCGTAAGTAGTCACCGAGTGTTCGTCAAGAACACAACAGACTAAAAGTCACCGACCAAATATATACATCAAAGAGACTTATGAATTAGACATCCGCCGAGTATATACACATCGATTAATCCTTTTCAAGAATTATTTTTGGAAGATTAAAGGGATAAGGATGAATTTCAAGCACCGGACTAGTCGGGCTTAATCAATGGTGAGATTGATGGAACATTGTAAGATTTTCAGAGCCAAATCAAGATGGAAATAAACCATTGGTTGATGATCATCTGTCGTAAGGACACCGACAATCGATGAGGAGTACAAAGAAAGGGGAATTTCAGGGGAATAATCGAATATCCTATAACGGTCGATTTGAAATTCAAAATTCAAGCATAGGATTTTCATCTATAAATGAGAGGATCCTGGAATCAAATCAAATACCGAACTTACTAAAATCAAGAGCATTACACACCGAACTCGAGCATTCATAATCGATCCGGAAAACTCTTCAAGTGTTATTGCATTCAAGTATCATCCAAGATCTACACTTGGAGATCTCAAGTCACGATCTTATCATCCCGATCAAAAGCTTGTTGAAGTCGAATCACTTACTTGATTCAACCCCTTCTTTTCAAGAAGAACTCAAGACAGAGATGCACTACTAAGTGTCAATAATCATTGTTTTTGTGGTGGAGCCGGGTGAAGAGGCAATCATACCCTTAAAGGACCATTGGAGTATTTAGAGCAAAGAATCCTACATGTTCTTAGTATTCAGCCATGTGAAGCCATAGTTATTAGTCAATGACAAACAGCTTTATGGACTTTTGTAACAAAGAACCTCAAAAGACTCTAGTGAATTTCCTCCAACATGATTACACCACATGTAACCACTATAAAATTTTTTCTTACTTTATTTTATCGTGATTTACTTTCTTCACTTTATTTTAATGCATGTTATCCATATCAACTCACTAAACTAGCTATCAACCCATACACATTTCACTATTAAGTATATAATACTTAGTATCATATTTTAAACTACAAGTATAAAGGCTTAATCTATATATATTCCATCATGAATGATTCATCGGACTTAATACTCAAGCAGATCGCTTAAGTCACAGAATATTAACCATGCTAAGTTTGTCTCAACTCCGAAAAAAATTTAAGTGTTAAGTTTAGCCACCTCCCTCTAAAGTGAACCAAAGCCTTTTCAAGGGCCCAACAATAATATATAAACAAATTATTTACATTTCTAAAAAAATACATTCCTAAAGCTAAAAACTTCAAAAATCAATTTGTCTCACCACTACCCATGCATATACACATTCTCAATATACTGTGAAATTTTAAAATACAACCGTTGTAGGAAGGTTATACCAAGTGACATACATTATAACCACTCATTTCTTACCTCTCACACACGATAAAAGTGTATTATGTGAAAGAGAGTAAAAATGAGAGGCTCTAATGTATGACACTTGGTATAACCTTCATACAACCGTTGCACCATAAAATCTCTCCAATATACTACCCAAATTAACAAAAGATAATCAACATTTATTGGGTGTGTATATATTAAAAAAACTCAAAGGCCAACTTAGCCATTTTATCCTCTTTTTCAGATACATTAATCATTCAATTTATGTAAAATCTTCTCTTTACTACGCATAAAAATGGAGGGAGTATTTCATACTACTCTTGAATTCAGCCACCTTTCTTGTAAGGGGAAGTTTATTGTATGCTGAAATTTTTAGGTGAAGTTGGCTATGTGTTAAACGATTAGAACCACATAGCTTTAAATACGTAATAAAAATATGCGATGCAGAGGTCATCACTCAAATATTTTACAACGCGCATGGAGACACCACACAATAACCTTCCTTCTTGTAAAGCCTTCACTGTCTGAATTATTATTGTCGACCACGTGATTTACCAGTTGGTGTCCCCTTCACTTTTTTCCTTTACATCTTTTCAAATCATCCAAAATTAGAAAACATTATTGCCTATTTTCTTTTTTTCTTTTTCTTTTTGATTAAATTATTGCCTAATTTCCGTGTCTAATTATAAACTAAGTTATTTCATTTGCGTTTTTGCTCTTTGGAGAAAGTTTATGAAAAATAAAAATATTAGCGCAGCATAGTTTCACATGTCAAAATAATTAAATGTGATCACGGAGAGATAAGGAAGGATTGGAGAGATAAGGTTGTATAAGTGATCACACGAGATATTGGTAAATCAAGAGTTTAAGAGCAACTTAATCTCTCATATATTGATAGGATAGTTTGTTATGCAAAAATACATTATGAATAAGCAAAAGGGTATTTTTGGATCTTTCAAGAATTAGGGTTTAAGCTAGGTCTTTTGTCTCTATATATTACACACCATTGTATTCGAAAACAGTAGCTTTTGCAGTCAAGAAAATTGCAGCTCAGCGTATTAATAAAAATCTTTTTTATTCAAGTATATTTTTCTACATGGTAGCAGAGCCAATTGGTGTCTGATCACCACATTATCAATTTTTTTTCTCAGCATCAATATACTCGATTCAGCAGCACCAATTTTTTTTTTTTTGTTTTTTTTTTCTGCTCGAAATTCAGCATCAAATATTCAGCAGCATCAACTCTTTTTTCTTTTTCTCAATGTCGACAACAACAATCAACGTTAGTAGTATCATCTCCTCAAGCTTGATTCAAAAATTATCCGCTATGGAGGGAGCAAGTTCTCGCTTTGCGATATACAGGATGTCCTCCATCATCTCACCGGTGAAACCCCATGCCCAAAGAAAACTGCGTCGCAAAACCGGTGCAAACCCAAAGAATGATGCAACGCTCCGCAAATAAAAATCCCGACTATACGGCGTGGAAGAAAGTCGACCGGTCGCCTCCGAGCATGGTGATCGGCTCTTTGTCGGCAGAGTCATTAAGCATTGTTATTGGATTGATACGCCAAAGTCAGATGGGATGCTCTACAACGCGCTTTATGCACATGATTCTCAAGAACGAATTTAACATTAAACAAAGAAATTACCTATATGCGAAAGGATGACTCCAAGACCATTGCCGACCACCTTCAGGCCTTTAAAGCTCTGTGTGATGATCCTCGCAATGATCGGAAAGCCAATGGCGGATGCGATACAGTATATTCTCTACTAAACAGCTTTAGGTCCGCAGATGAAACATTTACGACGACTATGTTAATGAATAAACCGAGCTATGATGAACTCGCTGCCACCGCTAAATCTTGATCAAAGCGTTCATGGTTTGTCGCCATGATACCGATGTTCCTCACCTTGCATTTATGGCCAACGCCCCGCTACTCGCCGTGATACACACCAGGTTCTCTTCTTCCGGCCGTGGGTTCCAAGCCCAAAGAAAATCGTGGACCTTCATCCGTTCAAGAAAGAATTCATCGGCTCCAGCTTTCAAACGGATGACCCGGGCCGAACGTGATAAATATAAAGATCGACTGTGACTTCGCGCATTCAAGGACATATTAGTAAAATTTGTTGGTGGAGCAATAAGGCCAAGGAGGAGCTCCTTCCGCAAGCACTCTCGGCTCTTACATTGGATAATACCATAGCTGACACCGAGTGGTTAATGGATACAGGTGCCACCAACCACATGACAGGTAATCCTCAACTATTACGTAATTTACATCCATATACGTCTTCAGTTCATGTTTTTATTGGTAATGGCACAGCTCTCCCTATAACAGGCATTGGTGACATACATTTTTTTTATGATAATGACTTAGTTGTTATTCCTGATGTTTTATTGGTTCCTAAAATGAAAAAAAATCTTATATCTGTGAAACAACTAACGACTCAGTTTGATGCTCAATGTTTGTTCACTAATGCTGATTTTTGTCTTAAGGCCAACACCACAGACAGGATCCTCCTGAAGGGAGAATGTAGAAGGGACCTATATGCCCTTCCCAGTGTTCATCATGCTTTTGCTGCACAACAAATAAATTCTTGCACTCCTGAGGTCTGGCACCAGAGATTGGGGCACATTCAGTTTCCCACGGTCCAGGCTTTAAAAAATAAAGGTTTTATTGATTTTTTAGGCATAAATAAACAGGACCACTTATGTGAAAGTTGTCAATTAGGCAAACTTTCAAAACTTCCTTTTTCTCATTCCGAACATGTTTCGTCAACTACTTTTGAGTTAATACATTGTGACCTCTGGGGTCCCGCACCCGTTGAATCTATTGGCAAGTTTACTTATTATGTGTCTTTTGTTGATGACTTCTCGAAATATGTTTGGTTTGTTCCTTTGAAAAATAAATCCGATGTATATAATGTTTTTTGTACTTTGAAAAATATGCGAAAAATCAGTTTGACAAAACTATTAAAAATTTCACACCGATGGAGGAGAGAATTTGTTAATACCCCTCACTCACCATCTTTAAAACCAAGGTATCACCCATTTAATCACGTGTCCGCACACACCACAACAAAATGGTATAGTAGAGCGCCGGCACCGAACTATACGTGAACTTGGTATGACTATGCTTTTTCACAATGTACTCGCTGTTTCGTGGGTAGAGGCTTTTTCCACGGCCGTGTATATTCTTAATAGAGTACCATCCTTACCAATAAAATCGAATCCCCTTCTATGTCCTCCATAATAAGCATCCGGACTATGCCGCTCCGTATTTTTGGGTCTAAATGCTATCCTTACACTTCGGACACTAAGAAAATAAGTTTGATCCTAAGACGTTACCGTGTGTTTTGTGGGGTATAGTAATAATCATAAGGGTACAAATGCTTTCACCCTCCAACCCGGAAGTTTTTTATGTCCCGTCATGTAACGCTTTGATGAAACCATCCTCCCTTACAAAACCATGCCCACAGCCTCATCGCCTTTATGTCCTTAGTTTATTCGACTCTCGGCTCCTCCTACTAACCCCCTCGCCCAAATTCCTCCTCCTCTCTCGATGAGCACGAGAGTCCACCCCTTCCTCCGACATTATTATTACTCCTCCGGTAGCACCTCTCACACCCTCCTCCCTACAACCATTTCCCATAACCACTCCTCTCAATCATTCACTCCTTCATCCGCTCCTTCTCCCATTGACGCCTCTTCGCACTCGGCCGACCATGATCCTCCCACTCCCCCATTAATTTCCTTCCGACTTGGTCACCCATGCCTCCCCCCGAGTCGTCCATTCACCCACTCGGCCGATCTCCCTAATTCCAAAGATGCCGCACTCTCCCTCCCTCGTGCTACTCGTGCTCAAAGATGGTATTTTCAAGCCAAACCCTAAGTATGCCCTTGTCACTACCTACTCCTCTATCCCTACGGAACCTAAAACCGTGAAAAGCGCCTCAAGCACGAAGGTTGGCGAGCCGCTATGGTTGATGAGTTAAATGCTCTACATGAGAATAACACTTGGCAACTTGTTCCTAAACCCCATATGCATGTCATTGGCTCTAAATGGGTCTTTAAGGCTAAGCTTAAGGCCGATGGCTCCTCAGATAGGCTCAAAGCTCGCTTAGTTGCTAAGGGCTTTGCCTGTGTCGATGGTCTTGATTATGTTGAAACTTATTCACCGCTGTTAAGCCCAAGCACTATTCGCCTTGTTCTCGCCGCTTGCTCTTTCTAGGGATTGGTCCGTCTCACAACTGGATGTTAAGAATGCCTTTTGCATGGCACTATTTCCGAAACAAGATACATGGAGCAGCCCAGGTATATGTGTGACTCTCAATTTCCTCATCATGTTTGCAAGCTCAAGAAAGCACTCTATGTAAGGTTAAAACAAGCTCCTCGAGCTTGGTTTGATCGATTTAGTCTTTTTTCTCGATCGCTTTTGGCTTTCACCGCAGCTTTCTTTGATCCTTCATTATTTTCTTATCATGCTAATCAAAGTACATTAGTGCTTTTGTTGTATGTGGATGATATAACGCTTATGTGTTCGAGTCCTCATCTCCCGAGCTCATTTATTAAAGTCTTACATGTTGAGTTTGCCATGAAAGACCTTGGCCCTGCTTCATCATTTCCTTGGTGTCCAAGTCAACCATACCTCCTCGTGCATGCACTTACATCACCCCACTATGCTCTCACCATTCTCCGTCAGGTCGCCATGCAAGACCGCAAGCCCGCCAATACTCCTATGGCCACTTAAACCGTTGGTCCCTCTCACTCCTCCTTCAAATGGATGTCACGCTCTACCGCAGCCTCTCATTGGTGCTATCCAAGATTTGACCTTCACTCGACCTCCGACCTTACATATGCGCCAACCACTTATCTCGCTCATGCAGCTCCTAATCGGGCCCATATGCAGGCAAGTTCAGAGGCTTCTCCGCTATGTCAAAGCCACGTTACACATTGGCGCTTTACTCAAGCCTCACTCTCGCCTTCCACTCTATGCTTTCTCCGATGCAGATTGGGCGGGTTGTCCCACAACTCGCCGATCCGTTACGGGCTATTGTACCTTCTCGGCCCTAATCTCATCTCGTGGTGTTCAAAAAGCAACCTACCATTTCACGCTCTAAGCATCGGTCGAATACCGCGCCATGGCTCACACCGCACCGAACTCACTTGGATCACTACTTTATTACACGAGCTTCACGTGGTTCTTCCCTGCACTCCTCTCGCTTCTTCCGTGACAACTTGAGTTCCTTATATATGACCATTAACCCGGTTTTTCATGCCCGCAGCAAACATATCGAATCGATTATCATTATGTGAGAGCAAAGTTGCTCAGAAACTTTTGGTTACCAAACATGTCTCTACCTCCGATCACCACGATATTTTCACCAAAGCTCTCCCCAAACACCAATTTCAACTACTTCGACAAACTCGGCCTCCTCGCAAGTTCCACCTCGCTTTGAGTGGGAGTATTAAAGCGCAAAGATAGTTTCACATGTCAAAATAATTAAATGTGATCACGGAGAGATAAGGAAGGATTGGAGAGATAAGGTTGTATAAGTGATCACACGAGATATTGGTAAATCAAGAGTTTAAGAGCAACTTAATCTCTCATATATTGATAGGATAGTTTGTTATGCAAAACACATTATGAATAAGCAAAAGGGTATTTTTGGATCTTTCAAGAATTAGGGTTTGCTAGGTCTTTGTCTCTATATATTATACACCATTGTATTCAAAAACAGTAGCTTTTGCAGTCAAGAAAATTGCAGCTCAGCAGTATTAATAAAAATCTTTTATTCAAGTATATTTTTCTCAAGAAAATTGCAGCTCAGCGTATTAATAAAAATCTTTTATTCAAGTATATTTTTCTACAAAAATACAGAACATATTTGAAATGACGTAATTTTAAGTTAGAAATACTACCTCTGTTCCATAAAAAGAATTCTTTTAAATATAATTGTCTCTGTAAAAAGTGTTTATTTGTAATACTAATACATCATTTAATGTATTTTTTTCAAACATTCCTCTATCATAAGATTTAACGCTTATATATTTATTTCATATTCTAAAATAAAGATTTATTATGCCAGTAGGAGCATAAACGCTAATCACTATTTAAAATACAACACATTAATTATTTTCTTAATACGCAGAATACAAAAAAATAGACATGTAATCTCTTCGGGCACTCATCGACCTTTCTTAAATGAATAATGATATACAGATTACACTTTTTATGTAGAAATAAGACAAAACACTACACAAAAGTAAATATCGATTAAAGCTCGATCAATTATTTTTTGTAGAATTATCCCAAATGTAATACGCATTAATTATGTGCTGTAAAGATATTACATTAAAAAATAGTAGATGATCACTACTGTTCTTAAATTGTTATTCAAAGCCATTAATGTCGAATTATTGTTGTAAGCCACGTGATTTTATCACTTCATGTCCCTTTCATTTTCTTCTTTTCGCTCTCAAATTTTCAAAAACAAAATTAATAATTGGGACTTTTTTATATTTGATATCAGACAAAAATTGTGAGTCTAATGGGAAGTGGAAGTGCACGAAATTTGCCGGTGAATTTCGATAAGAAATCTCGTTAAAAACAAAATGAGCTTTCGATAATGAATTTTGATGACAAAGAATATAATTATACCTTTGTTTTTTGTAATTCATCGTTAAAATTCATCATTTTTCAAGACTCATTTGATGAGTGAATTTCGACAATTAATCATCACATTTAAAAATAACGTAATGATCGTTATCGAATTAAGTCTAAAAACGAAAATCACGAAAAAAAAAAAATAAAATGGTGAATTACGTTAGAGATAGGAGATCTATATCAAATACTATGGAAGTGTGTTTTTTTTTTTTTTTTTTTTTTTTCGAAACGAAAGCAGCCTAATAACTACGGGGTGATCGAACCCTGCCTCTCCTACACAACAAATTCTTCTGTAGACCTGCAGTACTACACTACTGTATGATGTACTTTGGCACCATACTATGGATGTTTAAAAAGAGGGAGAAAAGAAAAAAATATTGGAACAACTTTGCATCGATTTTCAAGTGACATTTTGTTTTGTTTTTGCTTTTGTTTGATGTTATGTCATTTAACCGATAAATCTTTAAAACCACCATCATTCTCCCTATAAAACTTATTTGGATATCAATTACTAAAAATATTTTCAAAAGTGTCATATTTTCTAATCATGATCATCTGTGGTATATGTCTAACATCCTTCAATGTGCATAATTTACTATCATGAGTCCTCACCGAACTGAAATAATCCAACTATCTTGCATACCTTTTGTCGTTAGCCATAGAAATATGTCCTCCATCCATCTACTCATAGGTTGAGAACCACTCCCAGTGTGGACTAATATGATAAGATGCTCCGAATCAAGAAAACCACACATCATTGTGATGTGGTGATTCCCAACTACTGTAGAGCCGATTCTCATCCGAGTCATGCTTAGTTGCAATAGCAGCTTGTTCCTCATTTGTTCTCACGCGCTTCTTCTTCTTGGACGGATGGATTTCCATATTGGTCCTCGGCAACTTCTGTGATAACATCATCTGATAGACACAACTGTTGGAATAGTATCCTAAACCCAATCGGGTTGGACCGGATCCGACCGGGTCGGATCATTTCTACTATTTCTTTATGTTTGTACATATATTAAATGGCTTTTCTGTTGTCATATATATGTTCTTTTAGAGAACCAATTGTGAATTGTTATATGATAACGCCCTTAGTATTAAATCTGTGGTAGAAACCATGATAGCGATTATGGTTGATGAGATCTCTAATCACCTTAACAAGTTTGATACTTAAATGTCTCTACGCCGATGTACCATTAAACAGACATTGATAGTTGAAACAAAGCTAGCACGTATTAGATGTCTTCATCTCTTTAAGGCGTGGATAGATCTCGCTCTATCGAAGTGTAGAGACACTTGGATCAGACGCGTGCACGTGTATTAGAGAATGCGACGTTAGATCGACCCACTTATATTAAGTGTCGCATTATGATGAGAGTCAACTTTACTATGCTCCGGTGCATGTTTCAACTCCCTTCTACGGCACTTTTGGTTCATTCCGGGTAGTTTTAGACCTTATTTAGGGCCGAAATCGCATTACACATCCACCATGGGGTAAACCATCATATAGATGGAAAACCTCGGCATTTTACGATGTTTTGGCCTTTTCGAGCCCTATCTATCTTGTGGAATTATGCTATGTTTGTGTTAGATGTTGTGACGCGGATCTAGGTGCTCGTAAGCACGGGAGACAAGGTGTGGAGTGTATAAAGATGAAACCAATGGTTGGAGATGGAAGAAAATAGAGAAAAGTGAAAAGATCGGGGCCCCAAAAGAGTCAGGGCACGCCAAAGTTGAACAGAGGGCTCGTAACCACGTAAACAGTTTGGGGCACGCCAAAATGTTTGGGGCGCGCCAAGTTGAAACAGAGAATTTCCAGAGTCACTGAAGCAGTTTTGGGGCGCGCCAAGGCCTTTAGGGCGCGCCAAAATGGCTTATCCTCGCACATTTTGGAGAATATAAAACCACTTGCACATATTTTTTGGAGATTATCTAGACAATTTTACACTTCGATTTTTACATCCTTTCTCTCCTAGAGTCGATTTCTTCCTTCTTCTCCCCTACATTCACTCTTTCATCATATTTTACTTAAATTAAACACAATCTAGCTTATATTCTAGCTAAAATTTCCTCTCTACTCTTGGATTTTCTTATTTTGGGTCTTCTTCACCAATTGACATGGGTGTTGAAAAAGCTTGATGTAAACTCCGATTCTCTACGATTTTGGTAATCAATTTCAGCTTTCTATTTCATTTATGGCTTTAATTCTATCTTTGATTGTTATTTTTAGTTTTATTATGAGTAGCTAAACATTTCATAGCCAAATTATGTGAAAATCTTAGAAATCACCCTCTAATTGATGAAATTGGGAATGGGTAGTGCTTAATTGTTGTTATATTGATGAATTCATGTCTTAAAACTTGTTCTTAATGCTTGAATTAACTTGTACACCTAGTTCATGAACTCACACACCACTTTTATAAATGTATGTTGCGAAGGGTGTGGGAAAAGGGGTTTTAAGATCATTCTTTATATTCAACCGAGTTGTTTAGATTGATTAGGGGTGAGGTTCAATCGCTGTGAAATCGGGCAACTCTCTAGCGCGTTAATCTTGTTTCGGTCAATTAAATTCTTAAAGGCGGACTGTTGAGCCGAGCAAAGGTGTTCGATTTTTGCATGTCGTCTTACACTAGCTTAGGAGTTTGCACCCATGAATGAGTCGATATAAGCAGAGGTTGGCAGTTGGTTAATCCCATTCCTTGAGCTAATCGATTGGAGGGGTGAAAGTAATCAATTGGACCATAGTTTGGCTATGTCTCTTTCTCTCTTTAGTATCTTTAGTTTATATTTCGCTTTAGTGTAATTAAACTTGAAACATCTTGGTTAACCTAAACTAAATCCAAAAACGACTTTGGTATTCGACCTTGAGCCTTATTTGTGGTCTACATTCCTTGAACACCCTACGAGTTGAGCTTAATCTTTTCTTTTTATCACTTGCTTAGGCAAGTGTGGGGTGGCAGAGTGGTTTGTATTCTTGATAGGAGTTGGTGTGTTTTACGAGCTATTTCATGATTTGGAGGGTAGGAGCTCGATTCGGCTTTAGTGTGTATGTGATGGCCTTTGACTCAAACCTAATAAAAATTCAAGTTCAAGAAGAAAAAAATCAAAGAAACTTTGCAAATAAAGTATTGAAAAGTGTAATAAAGGTTGAGTCAAAGAAAGCCAAAATTTTAAGACTCATGTATTGATATATTATGTGATGTTGGTGTTAGATGAGTCCTTGTGATATGTAAACATGATAGTTCTTCATTTTTGCCTATTGGTACATGAAACATGGTATCATATGGCACTTTACTTTGTAAATCATGTTTCTATAGTCTTTTTGAGCTAGAGAAGGGGAGAGCTAGCTACGTTTTGTATTGACACACCCCGTGATTAAGCTTGCTCGTTTTTATCTCTTTGTTGTTTATTCCCCAGAAATTCCCTTCGGTCAGCCCCGTCCCTAGCCTAACATTACAACCTGCAAGTCCTACTTGACCTTACTTAACCTCGGTTGGCCCGATTAGTGGAGATGCTTATGAAGTATGAGCCTGTGGTGTAGTCGTATTAACTCAAATCCATAATCCAAACCGGTAAACTGTGGTAAATGTAGGAGAAGCTTATTCACACACACACACATCCCGCTTGCTTGATAAGGTAGGGTTAAGTTGTATGCATTTACTCATTTACTTCCCGCTTGTCTTTGATGTGTGATTGATTTGACTACACGTGTAACGATGACTCATTGGATTCTTTTAGAATGCTCATTTTGCTCGAGGGTGAGCAAACGCTAAGTGGGGGTGGTTGATGAGAGTCAACTTTACTATGCTTCCGTGCATGTTTCAACTCCTCTACGGCACTTTTGGTTCATTCCGGTAGTTTTAGACCTTATTTAGGGCAAAATCGATTACACATCCACCATGGGGTAAACCGTCATATAGATGGAAAACCTCGGCATTTTACGATATTTTGGCCTTTTCGAGCCCTATCTATCTTGTGGAAGTATGCTCTGCTTTGTGTTAGATGTTGTGGCCGCAAGATCTAGGTGC
This sequence comes from Gentiana macrophylla, assembly GCA_026214975.1. Classification (NCBI taxonomy): domain Eukaryota; kingdom Viridiplantae; phylum Streptophyta; class Magnoliopsida; order Gentianales; family Gentianaceae; genus Gentiana; species Gentiana macrophylla. The sequence continues at coordinate 29,600 of JAOBSW010000252.1, read as the reverse complement.
TCGTAAGCACGGGAGACAAGGTGTGGAGTGTATAAAGATGAAACCAATGGTTGGAGATGGAAGAAAATAGAGAAAAGTGAAGAGATTGGGGCTTGGAGGAGTTTGGCGCACGCCAAAAGAGTTGGGGCGCGCCAAAGTTGAACAGAGAGGCTCAGAACCACAGAAACAGGTTTGGGGCACGCCAAAATGTTTGGGGCGCTCCAAGTTGAAACAGAGAGTTTCAGTCACTCAAGCAATTTTGGGCGCGCCAAAATGGCTTTCTTCTGCACATTTTTTGGAGATTATCTAGACACTTTTACACTTCGATTTTTACATCCTTTCTCTCCCTAGGTCGATTTCTTCCCTTCTTCTCCCCTAGATTCACTCTTTCATCATATTTTACTTAAATTAAACACAATCTAGCTTAGATTCTAGCTAAAATTTCCTCTCTACTCTTGGATTTTCTCATTTTGGGTCTTCTTCTTCACCAATTGACATGGGTGTTGAAAAAGCTTGATGTAAACTCCGATTCTCTACGATTTTGGTAATCAATTTCAGCTTTATTTTCATTTATGGCTTTAATTCTATCTTTGATTGTTATTTTTAGTTTTATTATGAGTAGCTAAACACTTCATAGCCAAATTATGTGAAAATTGAAGAAATCACCCTCTAATTGATGAAATTGGGAATGGGTTAATTGTTGTTATATTGATTTAATTCATGTCTTAAAACTTGTTCTTAATGCTTGAATTAGCTTGTACACCTAGTTCATTAACTCACACACCACTTTTATAAATGTATGTTATGCGAAGGGGTGTGGGAAAAGGGGTTTTAAGATCTTTATTTATATTCAACTGAGTTGTTTAGATTGATTAGGGGGTGAGGTTCAATCGGTTGTGAAATCGGGCAACTCTAGCGCGTTAATCTTGTTTCGGTCAATTAAATTCTTAAAGACGGACTGTTGAACCGAGCAAAGGGTGTTCGATTGTTGCATGGTGTCTTACACTAGCTTAGGAGTTTGCACCCATGAATGAGTCGATATAAACAGAGGTTGGCAGGTTGGTTAATCCCATTCCCGAGCTAATCGATCGGAGGGGTGAAAGTAATCAATTGGACCATAGTTTGGCTATGTCTCTTTCTCACTTTAGTATCTTTAGTTTATATTTCGTTTTAGTGTAATTAAACTTGAAACATTGTCACGGATTTTATCAACACAAAATAAACAAGTAATAATCCGGTTAACCTCAAGTATAAGGATCGTAGTAATAGCGGTTAATGCCGGGTCGATCTTACGGGGAACTAAGCGATTGTGATTTCTAGTTTTATCTAACTAACCTATGTCACGATTACTAAGCTAAATAGCGGATAAAACTAAGCGAATCTTGTAAATTAAACTTAACTAAAGCGTAAAAGCTGAATGAAGAAGAGATGATCTAAAGCCGAGGAAGGATACGAGCTGCGAACCAATTTAAACTAACTAATCTAAGATGCGAGATAAAAGTAAACTAACTAGACAAATTCAAGCTTTTAAGGATTTAAATCAAATTTATAACGAGCAAGCGAGGATTGATCCACCTATCCAACAAGCATTGATTTCCTATCTACGATTATATTGCGATTTTATATAGGTTGTGATTCACCTCACCTAAACATGAACCCTAATTCCTTAGAAAGTTCATCTATCAATCTATTATCTTCCGATGTAAGATTAGCGTTTTCTAACCAAAGGTGCAAACTTTGTGTTTATAATCTAATGTCGGACCTATTAACTTCCGTTATGATAGATTCGAATTACTATTCTTATTCATGGTGATCTAGGGTTTATTAAGACTTCCATCAACAATAAACAATCAACACATGCACATCTTCCGATATAAGAGCAATTTAAACATGAATAAGCATGAATAAGAAACAACCTTTATTAAAAACTCACGGTATAATCGAAAAGCGAAATCAACAATTGTTGGGCGGCTTCACAATACTCGTTTGATGAAGCTTTTAACCTCTGAACATCCTCGGCAACTCAAATTTGCGAAAGCGATTGCATAAAAAGTAACTAGTTTTTAATCTAAACTAAGAGCATAAAAGCAGGAATAAAAAAGATGAAAAAACGCACCTAAAGCCGCCCCTAGGTTTAGGGTTTTGAATAATGAGTGTATGATCCTCTTTTGTGGAAAAAACGCCGCCTATTTATAGAGATTTGAGGCGGTTTCACTAAGTCGGCATTGCGGGCGCCCGTCTGGTAGGGTGAGCGCCCGTCCATTCTTCATATGAACTTCAAATCGGGCGAGTCATGACCAAGCGCTCATCCAGGCGGCGTCCACTTGGCGTCAAACATCACGAATCAACTTTCCATCCCGGGCCGCTCGTTCAATTCCATGAGGCGCCCGTCCTTTGGGGCGGGACACAGGCCTTGATCCAATATGGTGATTTCGATTTCTTTATCTTTATCTCCTTTTAATTCAATGTAAATCATCATTATCTCTTCCTCTTTAATCAAATCCGACTTGATCATCTTTGAATCACCTCTTGAGCTCGAATTTGTGCTTTTATGACACATAAAAATATTGCAAAATGTAATATCGCTCAAATAATCATAAAAACATAATTAAAACACATAAATTAATCCTATGTTGCGAATAACTTATTTAAAATACCATTTGCTCGATAAGTCCATTAAGCGCTCGTTTCTTATACAAATTCATACAAATATGAGAGAAAATAACATAAAATATAGCGTTATAAATCGTATAAATTCACCCAACAACTCCCCACACTTAAGCTTTTGCTCGTCGAGCAAAACAAAACAAAAATTAGGCTCGAGAGAAGAGCAGGATCTAAACATGCATAACACATATCAATAAATCGAAGTTCACCATTGTGTGTGTGCATAGCCATAGAAAACTTCCACTATATCAAACTCGAGAAACTCAAAGCAAAACTAGCTAATACCCCCTTGTAGACTAGTAATAAATGACACTCATAAGATGCACCCTACAAGCGTGATATATCGAAAAAGATGATCGAATGTATCTAGGGCCTTTTGAAATACTCGAGAGGATAATCCTACAACATATCATCGAGTTTCTCTTTGGGGATAAGATTAACGATAACTTAGTCTTATATTCATTTCATAACAATTTATTAAGTTGATTTAACTTTTCACTTTAAACACACATTAGAATAAGCTATTGCCCTCATAGTAGAATAGGACATTTCGAGATAATACCCTACCTTACTCCAATCATAAAGCGACTTTTCCTAAGCGTAAATGAGCTTTTAGTCATCATAGTGGTATAGGACATCGTGGTATACCCTATCGCACTCAAATCATCGACTAGCTTTACGACACACCCAATTAATCAACTATTTTTACTTATCAACTTTTTCATGACAATAAGCCCGTGTTACTTATCACATTCAAACTTTAGATATTCACGGTATATCATACTTGGAACTAAATACAAACTATCATAAATCTCACGATATACACGTAGCACTAAGCACATGACTTATAAGATAATCAAAAATTACTAATCCAAAGCGGGGTATAACTTTATAAAAATAGCTCATCATCACTATGGCTCGTGAAAAATAATTCGGGTGAATCAACTAACTTACGGAACATATGATACATATAATCGCATCGACTGAATATAAAATAAACAAAACAAAAACATTTCATTGCTCACTTGCATAGAAAAATTAAAAATTTTGAAAATTTAGCTCATTTTAGCACAAATAATATCATATTAAAAATCAACAAATGTGTAGATACATATCGAAGCAAATTCCCTCCCCAGACTTAAATTACAACATGTCCCTCGAATTGTTAGTGGTCATTACAAGAAAAAAAAAACTTAGGAATTTGTCGGTCGAATGGGGCAATTCTTAGAAAACATGGAACCATCTCGAGATCGCGAGAAATGCTCAAAATGAAAAAGATATTAAAAATGAAGATAAAGCAAAGTGGACCATCCATCGAGAAAAGTTGAAACACAGAGCTAAATCTAAAACTCACAAAGGCTAATGCAAATACCCCACGAAATCAAAAGTAGCAAAAATATCTGATCATGAAAAACAAAGAAAAATACCTCAAGATTGGCCCGGGCGAGGGACAAGGAGGGCGATTATATCATAGCGTACAAAAGTGATAGAGATAAAGATAAGAGAATAATGAAATCAATGAAGCAAAATCAACATCCCTTACGACCCTTTATAGAGGCGTCTGATGTGGTGAGCAATGTGAGAAAAAGTGAAACACAATCAAAATAAACTATAGTGCCTCCTGAACTAAAACAACTAAAATGGGGACAACTAGGAACTCCGTAAAATCTAATATAATAAGGGATATCTAGGATGCCTCTAGTATAGCAATTAATAAAACCGAAATAAATAAAACGTTAGCTCGACACATTTGAAGCTCGGCCTCGGATCGAGGCCATTTAACCTTTAGCTACACCATTGATTACCTCGTGTAATCTTTGCGTCGATGTGTGGCGCGCGATGGTGTGCTGCGAACACATCTCACACATGGGGTTAAATCTTTTATAGCTTTCCAAATACGTTTAAACTTCCCCATGGGTGACCTCTTCATTCTCTGAGCCCTCGGATGGCGCTTCAAGTGGCGCTCCCTTTTAAACTCTTCCATATCGGCACTACACTAGAACTTCTTGAAGGGTCACTTCCGTCATCCTCGGAGAACAAGTCGGGTGATAACTTCGTTAAAGTCTTCGACTCGCGGAACACCACATCCGAGAATATCGAGAAATTTAACAATCAAAGATGTCTCTTTAGGTTCACCAATATAGTGTTTGCACCTTTGACCGTTGACTCGGAATGGGTCACCACTATAACCACGAAGTTCTAGACGCCTCCGGAATGATTTGGAGAATCTCGAAAGGGCCGGACCAACGTGTCCTTAACTTTCCAGAAAGCAGATGTAACCTAGAATTATATAGAAGAACTTGTTCGCCGACATGGAATTCTCTTTTCTTAATCTTAGCATCGTGGAGTAGCTTCATCTTATCTTTACTAATCACAGCACTTTCATGAGGCTGGAGTGCGAATCGTCCGGCTCATATAGCTGCTTGTAGTCGATGTTTCCCACAAGATTGGGAATCAAAGTTGAAAACTTGTAGCCCAATAAGCTCTATGCTCTAACTCGGCAGGCGAGATGACATGGTTTCCGTAGACCATTTGATATGGTGATGTACCCATAGGGTCTTATAAGCGATTCGATATGCCCACGATTACATCATCCAACTTTAGACTCGAGTCTTTTCTATGGCGTATGCATTTTCTCAGGATCTTCTTTAAACTTTGGTTGCTTCTTTCAACGACCACTAGTCATAGGATGGTATGGTGTGCCAATTTTATGCCGGACACCATATTTTTAGAGAACTTTCTCTGGGGGTCGGTTGCGAAATCGATCCGCTTCATCAGATCAAGGCGCGTGGACATCCAAACCGCACAAAGATATTTTCTTTAAAAATTTCATGACCGTTTTATGATCATTGTGAGGAGTGGCTTGAGCCTCCACCCATTTGGACACGTAGTCCACGCTTGAGACTAAGATGTATTTATTACCGCAAAGATGATGGGAATGGTCCCGTAAAATCGATACCCCATACATCAAAGACTTCGCGTTCGAGGATCGGTTTTAAAGGCATGTCAAAGCGCCTTGTCAGTGCCGGTTCTTTGGCACCTATCACAAGCTTTACTGAAAGCTTCCGTATCTTTAAAGATCGTAGGCCAATAGAAACAGTTGAAAGATCTTAGCAGCGGTTTTCCAAGGACCAAAGTGACCTCCTGTGGGTCCCTTTGTGGCCTTTGCTCAATGATGTCACGTTGCTCGGTTACGGAATACATCTCTAAGCAAACCATCTTTCTGAGATCTTGAAAAGATAAGGTTCATCCCAAGCGAAATATTTTAAATCCGAGAAGAACTTTTTCTTCTCTGATAAGACATCTACGGATCGAGATAACGGCCATGAAGGTAGTTTACAATGGAAGAATACCATGGAACATCGGGAGGACAACCGTCTATCAACATAATGTTCTCAGAGGAAAGTAAAGATCTATATCATCTGGTTCATCCTTTTCCTCACTAACATTCTAGAAACGTGATCCGCCACTACATTTTCTTTGCCTTTTTTGTCCTTAATTTGAGCGTCAAACTCTTGTAGGGTCAATATCCAGCGTAGTAAGCGGCGGTTTAGCCTCTTTCTTAATCATCGAGATATACATAAGCGGCGTGATCGATCCACCACGATCACTTGAGCTCTAACAAGTAACTCTGAAACTTGTCCATAGCAAAGACTACGGCGGGTGGTTCGCACCGATAGTAGTATAGTTAACTTGAGAGGGTTCAATGTGTGACTTGCGTAATAGATAGGTTGGAACTTTCCGCGATCTTTTGCCTACTGAAACGGCACCAACAACATAGTTTGATGCGTCGCACATAAGCTCAAATGGTAGGTTCGGTCGAGCGATATAAAATTGGGCGAGATATTAAGCGATCCTTAAGCTCCTCAAGCGCTTGCTTGCAACTCTCATCAAAATTAAACTCAACGTCTTCTTTTAGTAAAGTGGGCGAGGGCTTGGCTATCTTGGAGAAATCTTGAATGAACCTTCAGTAAAAGCCAACGTGTCCAAGAAAGCCTCTCACTTAGCGCACATTTTAGGATAGCTCATCTTCTCGATAACTTCTACTTTTGCCTGTCAACTTCATACCTTTGGTGAGATCTTGTGGCCAGAACTATTCCTTCATCTACCATGAAATGGCATTTTCCCAATTAAGTACTAAGTTCTTTTCCACACATCTGGATAACACTGATCAAGATTGTCAAGGCAATCATCAAAAGCCCGACCAAAAACCGAAAAATCGTCCATAAAAATCTCCATACACTTTTCTACAAGCCCGTCAAAGATGGCTAGCATACATCATTGAAATGTAGGCTGGGGCATTGCGAGAGACCGAGCGGCATTAAATGCATGGCGAATGTACCATAAGCGAGTGAAGGTGGTCTTTTCTTGGTCAATTTGGATCAATGGGTATCTGGAAATATCTGAATATCCATCTAGAAAGCGATAGAATCGTGTCCCGCCAGGCGCTCGAGCATCGGGTCAATGAATGGAAGGGAAAGTGATCTTTCATGGTTACCTCATTGAGCTTTCGATAATCGATCTGAGACTCTGTAACGATGACAAGCCTCAATGCAATTTCCTCTCCTTCTCATTCTTCTCAATTGTAATTCCACCTTTCTTGGGAACTACTTGAGTCGGAAAACCCATTCACTATCATGATGGCATAAATGATTCCCATGTCCGGAAGTTTAATGATTTCTTTTTACGACTTCTTGCATATGAGGTTGAGCCTTCTGCTGGGGCTGTCGACACACTTTGCACCCTCATTCGTCTTGATCTTGTGCATGCGGATGTCGGAGATATTCCCACGATATCTCCTACTTGCCAACCAAAAGCTTTTCATTCTTCTTCAAGGCGTTGATCGGTTTCATTTCCTCTATCACGGAAAGCTTGGCGGATATGATTAATGGAAGCTTGTCGCCTTCTCTTAAGAACACATACTTAAGATGTTTAGGTAACGGCTTCAAATACCAAATCCAGCGGGGTCTTCTAAACTAGACTTGAGATCTCCACTTTTCAACTCAATATCATTGAGTTTACTCGTAGTCCCACCGCCAAAGCTTCTCCTTCCAACGACTCTTCCTCAAAATCAATTGCTAGTTGATCGATTCACCATACCATGAGTATTGATTATCAACTAATCGCTCATATTCAACTTCTACGACCATGACTTGCTTATCCATATAGTCGGTGAAATCATCCGTCATATAATCAATGGAAAAGCGGTTGGAGGGCAGGAGGTACTGAATGGACTTTAAAACATTGTAACTCACCTCTTGATCACCAACTCGGATAGTCACTTGCCCACCATCGCGATCGATGAGAGCTCTGGCGTAGATAAGAAAGGTCTTCCTAGAATCAAGGAGCGTTTTAGTCTTTCTCTATATCTAAAACATACCAATCAATGGAAAGGTAAATCGATCAATCTGAACCAAAAGCGTCTTTTAGGATCCTGAAGCTTTCTTAGAAGATCTATCCATGGTTGTAAACTCATAGTAGTGGGTTCTAGAAGGCTTTGTAAACCATTTGTTTGCATCTGAGACATTGGCATAAGGCTTATAGAGGCACCTAGATCACACAAAGAATTTGGGAAGACTAGACCTCCCATTAATCTTTGTAAGTACGAATTTTCGAAGTCGCCTCTTTTAAGCTGGTAAGTTTTCATAATTAATCATGGAACAATCCTCACCAATATGCCTTTCCATGCTGCTAATTTCTTTTTTAGAAGACACGACATCCTTGATAAATTTTGTATACTTAGGCATCTCGACTAAGACATCCGATAATGGAAGATTCACTGAGTATTTTTCAAAAGGTTTAGTACCTTTTAATACTTCTTATCCTCAATCAAGGAATGTTGCTCTTTCTCGGTGGAAATGGAAGTTTCTTAAGGTCATCCTCGAGAAAAACCTTTTTTGAGGATGCCTTATGACTCTGTCTTCGGATCCTTCCAACGAGCAGTTTTGATTTCTTAGTAGTCGGGGATCGGCCTCGACTTTAAACTTGCTTTTTCATTCCTCAAAGGATCAGCCACTTGAGGATCACCAAATTCTTCACCTCTCGAGGATCGACCACACGAGTTTTCTCTTGCAGATTGAGGAGTGTAGGTGCTCGGCTTCCCTCTGCCTTATCAATGGCGAGGAGGGGCTGGTGGTTTCCCGGATGGGAAGGACCACTAACAGTACCGCTCCTTAGATTCATTACAGCTTTGGCCTCCTCCTTACCGTATTGAATTGATGGCACGAGGTCGATACATGGGCCTTTGTTCAAATCGGCTGAGCAACTTGACCACCCTTTGGATTCTTCTCGGTGGCTGAGGCGGTATACTGAAGGGTCTAGAAGCCAGCTGCTCGACCAGATTGCCCAATTTGTCTCTCAAGATTCTTCATCGATCTACTTTGCTCCTCCAACTTAGCCTCAAGATTTGTAGGTTGGGAGGGGCCTTGAGAGTTTTGGAGATTTGGAGCATAGGGCTTGGGTGGGCCGACTTTAAAATTGAGAATTTGAATTGGAAGGCCAATTACGATTGAATTTTGCGTAGGATTGGAAAAATTCGAGTTTTGATTCTGATTAAACCAGGGTTTATTGAAATTACGATTGAATTAAAATTCGAATTTGAAGTTTGAAGATGGATTAAACCCTTGGTTTTGAAAATTGCCCTGGCACAGAAGCTGATTGAACCTTTGATTGTTACGGCCATAGAATGCATTCACTTCCGCGTTCGTCCGTTCATAGAGCGAGAATTTAGAAGTGTGCCCCACCTAAATCCACAGTTTTGACATGTGACTTGATTATCTTGTCCATAGTCATGAGCGACATTCACTTGATAAGGTGCGGGGGCATTAAATTGACATTGGCCATTCATATGGCGGTCGGCGACAATTTTTATGTCTGAGAACACGAGGTTACGTGGAAAAGAAAAGTTTGATTTATAGGATTGGAAACTTGAGGTGGTACCATCTGCTTTGCGACATGGCAATCAAACTTTGTAAATTGACTTCCTCAACCTTGGGAGGAGGAGGTGCTTGAATTGCTTGATAAGAGGGGCATAGTTATATTTTGCAATGTCCTCAAACAATGCCCATCCCTCATCAGCGTTTTCTTGAAATGCCCCACGGAAGAGCTATTGACCATGCCTTTTGTAAGCTCGGTCAATCCATCGAAGAATGTATTGACTTGCCTTTCCAGGTGGCAAGCCATGGTGAGGCACTTTCTAAGAAGGGACTTGAATCTCTTCCAACACTCGAAGAAAGATTCATTCTCTTTACGATAGAATGTGAAAATGTCATTTAAGCCTTTGGGCCGTCTTTGAAGGTGGAAAATATTGACTCAAGACTCCTTTTGAGTTACGCCAGGTGGTGATAGATTCGGATGGGAGAGAGGTGTACCACTCTTTAGCCTCCTTTTCAACGAAAATGGAAATAGTTTAAGTTTGATAGCATCCTCACTTACTCCTTGGATGCGTGTAGTACCGCATATCTCTACAGAATGTGTGTAAGTGGGTATCTTGGATTCTCTGATTGGTAGCCGTGAAAAATTGATGCGTCTTTGCATCATCCGGATAAGTCCCGGCTTCAACTCAAAGGTTTGTGCGATAATGGGCTGGATAACAATAGCGGGTTGACCTTGACTTCGCCTGGCATGGCGTAGTGCATAGCGTCGTCTATTATCGGCCCATTATCACAAAATCGGTGATTTCTCTTGCTAGTTGTTCTTCAAGATCTCGCTCGGCTCATGCGCGCGAACATGCGAGCGGAAATTCCGCTGTTTGGCGGGACTACGGTTCGCTTCGGTTCGGGGTGTATATTAACGGTCCTTTTGACTCGAGTTTGCATAAACGGACCAAAAACAAGTGGAACAAAACCTAAAAACTAAGAAAGTTAAAAGCCTAAACTAAAAATTAAAAGCCTAAAGAGAAGAAGCGGGAAATAAGAGAAGAAACAAAAGTGTTGAGAAAAACAAGACCGGACGGGCGTCAAAAGGTTGGGCGGGCGTCGGATGAAATGAGATCGGACGGGCGTTTAGTAATTTAAGCGCTCGTCGGCGACGAGAATACACTGAGCGGGCGTCCAAAACTTATGGGCGCTCGTCTAAGTGAATAAAACGAGCGAAATTGATAATTTTCCAGCGGACGGGCGTCCAATATCCAGGCGCCCGTTTGCTCACGGAAAAACTTAGAAACGAAAGCGAGAATTTGCAGAGAATAAAGAAGGTAAGAAAAGCGTCGAGAAAACGAGAAGAGCGAAGATCTAACTCCAAGAAAACTACTAAGGGAAGTTTTAAACCCTAATTATCTACTTAACAACTACAAAAACAATTATCAACTAAAAGCGAGAATTTAAAGCGAAATAAAAGCAGGAAAAAAAAAAAAAAAAGCGAGAAAAATAGAAAACGAAAACAAAAACTAGACAACCGTCCGGTTCCCGGCAACGGCGCCAAAAACTTGTCACGGATTTTATCAACACAAAATAAACAAGTAATAATCCGGTTAACCTCAAGTATAAGGATCGTAGTAATAGCGGTTAATGCCGGGTCGATCTTACGGGGAACTAAGCGATTGTGATTTCTAGTTTTATCTAACTAACCTATGTCACGATTACTAAGCTAAATAGCGGATAAAACTAAGCGAATCATGTAAATTAAACTTAACTAAAGCGTAAAAGCCCGACGCGAAGAGAGATGATCTAAAGCCGGGAAGGATACGGGCTGCGAACCAATTTAAACTAACTAATCTAAGATGCGAGATAAAAGTAAACTAACTAGACAAATTCAAGCTTTTAAGGATTTAAATCAAATTTATAACGAGCAAGCGAGGATTGATCCACCTATCCAACAAGCATTGATTTCCTATCTCGATTATATTGCGGTTTTATCTAGGTTGTGATTCACCTCACCTAAACATGAACCCAATTCCTTAGAAAGTTCATCTATTAATCTATTATCTTCCGATGTAAGATTAACGCGTTTTCTAACCAAAGGTGCAAACTTTGTGTTTATAATCTAGTAATCGAGACTGTATTAACTTCCGTTATGATAGATTCGAATTACTATTCTTATTCATGGTGATCTAGGGTTTATTAAGACTTCCATCAACAATAAACAATCAACACATGCACATCTTCCGATATAAGAGCAATTTAAACATGAATAAGCATGAATAAGAAACAACCTTTATTAAAAACTCACAGTATAATCGAAAAGCGAAATCAACAATTGTTGGGCGGCTTCACAATACTCGTTTGATGAAGCTTTTAACCTCTGAACATCCTCGGCAACTCAAATTTGCGAAAAAATTGCATAAAAAGTAACTAGTTTTTAATCTAAACTAAGAGCATAAAAGCAGGGAATAAAAAAGATGAAAACGCAGCCTAAAGCCGCCCCTAGGTTTAGGGTTTTAAATAATGAGTGTATGATCCTCTTTTGTGGAAAACGGCCGCCTATTTATAGAGATTTGGCGGTTTCACTAAGTCGGCATTACGGACGCCCGTGCAGTAGGGTGAGCGCCCGTCCATACTTCATATGAACTTCAAATCGGGCGAGTCATGACCAAGCGCTCGTCCAGGCGGCGCGTCCACTTCAGCGTCAAACATCACGAATCAACTTTCCATCCCGGGCGCTCGTTCAATTCCATCAGACACCCGTCCACTGGACGGGACCTGGACGCCAGTCCAATATGGCTGGATTTCGATTTCTTTATCTTTATCTCCTTTTAATTCAATGTAAATCATCATTATCTCTTCCTCTTTAATCAAATCCGACTTGATCATCTTTGGATCACCTCTTGAGCTTGAATTTGTGCTTTTATGACACATAAAAATATCGCAAAATGTAATATCGCTCAAATAATCATAAAAACATAATTAAAACACATAAATTAATCCTATGTTGCGAATAACTTATTTAAAATACCATTTGCTCGATAAGTCCATTAAACGCTCGTTTCTTATACAAATTCATACAAATATGAGAGAAAATAACATAAAATATAGCGTTATAAATCGTATAAACTCACCCTTAACAAACATCTTGGTTAACCTAAACTAAATCCAAAAACGAATTTGTTATTCGATAAATTCCTCATGGGATACGACCTTGCTCGCTACTATAGTGCATCCGACTTGGTACACTGCCGATCAAAGTTGGACCGTCACTATTTTGGCCATCAGCAGTTGTGTAATTATCCTTTGGACCGGAGTCTTCATGGAATCACGGTATGGATTGTCATGCTTTGACACTATTGAGGTTTTCCCTAACCACGGGGCGATCATGCGGTAGTGATTGGGTGTGATACTGAAGCATACGGAGTATACATGATTGGTCGTCCGGGAATCGTGTATCCTATGATTGGGATCGAATATCCAAATTGCCTTCTTATAAGGAATGTCTTACTCTCGTGAATCTTTGCAAAGTGGAAGTAAATGAGTTACTTGAGAGAGCATGATATCCGTGATTATAAGATACGATCGTTAATGTATCGACACTCGAGATACGATTATATGGATATTATTACAAATGTAGGATTGTAAGTTACACGGTAATCTGTTTCACATGAAAGGTAGTAGTCATTGCATTTGACTCTTCCGATGATTGGGGTCACGGTGTGTTGCTGCTGACGCTATCCCGTGATCGTTAGGCATGAAGGGCATTTTAAGTAATTTGCACTTTGTGTCAACGGCCAACATATTCGGAAGCATATTGGGTCACATTGTGTCACACACATATGAAAGCCATGTGAAGTATCGCTACCCCGTTTCGGGATAGTGCCCTTATACTTAACCGAGTTCCAAAGAATAAAGGTTGAATAAATTCCATATTAGATATGGAAGAGGATAATGTCGAATATATCTTAACCGATGATTTGAAGTTGTCATGGGTAAAGTCAGAAAGGCTTGGAGCCTAGTAAGACATATGCAACTTTGTGGAATATCTTAGCAAGTGCGCTAGATATTATTTACTTGTCTGCGGAGCAAAATGTTTGTCTCCGAACATGCTGTCTTCTAGAGGAAGTGTTTCTTCCAAAAGAAACAGTGGGAGTAGATTTAGATCTCAAAGGTAGTTTGAGAACCACAAGGAGTTATTCAACCATTGGAACGTGAGCAGACACCACATAGCGATGAGGTGTAGAACACTGCTCAGTGCACACAAAAGTTCTGTAAGTCTGTAGATAACCTCAGGCCTGAAAAGGCTGTTGGTATGTTCATCTTGAAGAATGAATATCTCACGACTTATGAAGGAATGTTTGAGAGGCAAGATTGAGATATACGGCCAGGAGACACAATATCTCGAATTAGATTCCATCGATGACAACCAGGTTATGAACCTAGTCCTGCATCTTACCAGAGGAATGTCCTTGTAAAAGTGAGCCCATTCTATTCGAGACTATGCTTGTTGTAACCGTATCATGACTATATGATAGTGTTGAAGACGTTGGGCAGATAACTCAATGTTCATAGACGATAACATGATATGTAAGCCCATGAGATCCATTTATGGACTCAAACAAGTTTCTCTAGACGATTTCTTTGTTTGACAATCAAAGGAGTTTGACTTAGTCAAAAGAAGGATATGCCCATGTGCAAGATGGATGGTGGGAGTGTGTTATGATTTTTGATCAAGGTATTAGATATCTCTCTCAGGAATTATCACCTCATGTCACAGTCAATTAATGTTTGGTAGTTCAAGGTCTTTACGAAAGCACTTGGATTAGCGCCTTATTTTAGAAATAAGAATCTATAGTGATAGATTTAGCTAACATTGTTAGATTATAGTTTACATATATAGATGTGATGCTAAAAGAGTTTAGCATAGATCACGACGGGGATACTGCTAGCCAGTGTTCTCCAGATCTATCTATGTTAGGACGTTCGTCTTCGTCCTAAAGATATGGTGAAAGATGATGATTATGAAAGGTTTCATTTGCTCTTGCGATAGGAACCATCATAAGAGTTATGTCAGATGTTCATACTTCATGAAGAGTCATGATCAAGTATGAAAGTAAATCTGGTGAATGTCGAGAATATCCTTAAACAAGTTAAGGATGGTTTCATAGTTTAACGAAACTTGGAAGCGAATAAATATAGTTATACAGACGTATATCCCGAGTCTTACGGGCGAGTGGGAGCTACTTATGCAGGTTTGAAGTCACTTTGATTAAGTGATAAAGTGAGTGGAAATGTTCTTAGCTATGGGTCATTTGTATATCCTACAACTTAGCCAAAACACAAAGAGTGCCTTAGAGAAGCGGCGGGAGCAGATACATGGATCTAGAAGGTTCATTCCCGAACCTTGTATGCAGTTCTTCCACCTTTTCTATATGGCTGATATAGTAAGTGGATTAATTACTTGAAGCAAGACCGGGGTCTCGCTCGAGATTCATGTGGGTGTTGAGCGCCTTCCTTTGACTTGATCATAAGGAGCGTGATATGATGATAAGTCTGAGTCCCCACGGATAGCGATCCGTTCATGACTAGGGCTAGTTGCGAGTATTGCATGAGATTCTTGTGTTTCAACTTGGTCTTGTGTGTGCGAGTGATTGGTTTTAGGCCAAGTGGGAGATTGTTGGAATAGTATCCTAAACCCAATCGGGTTGGACCAGATCCGACCGGGTCGGATCATTTCTACTATTTCTTTATGTTTGTACATATATTAAATGGCTTTTCTGTTGTCATATATATGTTTATTTAGAGAACCAATTACGAATTGTTATATGATAATGTCCTTAGTATTAAACTGTGGTAGAGAAACCATGATAGACGATTATGGTTGATGAGATCTCTAATCACCTTAACAAGTTTGATACTTAAATGTCTCTAGGCTGATGTACTATTAAACAGGATATTGATAGTACAAACAGCTAGCACGTATTAGTTGTCTTATGTCTTTAAGGGCAGGGATGGATCTCGTCTATCGAAGTGTAGAGACACTTGGACTGTACGTGGACGTGTATTAGAGAATGCGTATGTTAGGTGACCCACCCACTTACATTAAGTGTCGCACTATGTGGCAGTTGTGTAATTATCCTTTGGACCGAGTCTTCATGGATCACGGTGTGGATTGTCATGCTTTGACACTATTGAGGTTTCCCCTAACCACGGGGCGATCATGCGGTAGTGATTAGGTGTGATCTTGAAGCATCGCGGAGTATACATGATTGGTCGTCCGGGAATCACGTATCCTATGATTGGGATCGAATATCCGAAATGGACTTCTTATAAGGAATGTATTACTCTCGTGAATCTTTGCAAAGTGGGAGTAAATGAGTTACTTCGAGAGAGCATGATATCCATATTATAAGATACGATCGTTAATGTATCGACACTCGAGATACGATCGTATGGATATTATTACCGCGGTAGGATTGTAAGTTACACGGTAATCTGTTTCACATGAAAGGTAGTAGTCATTGCATTTGACTCTTCCGATGATTGGGGTCACGGTGTGTTGCTGCACGCTATCCCGTGATCGTTAGGCATGAAGGGCATTTTAAGTAATTTGTACTTTGTGTCTGCGCCAACATATTCGGAAGCATATTGGGTCACGATGTCACACACATATGAACATCTAGTCGGATTAAAATGTGGTTATAGTTGATGACCAAATAAGGAAAGAATTTATCTCGTCTTATAAAGGTTATAATGATAAATTAATATTGTGGTGTTTATTTATTATGAATAAATAAAATACAAGATATTAATTATATTAATTAAAGAATATTCCGGAAGTCAATTAATGGCTAAAGGGGGCGTATATATTATTGTGTATAAGATACACTTGGATTGTGCAATTTAATTAATAAGATTACCATAATATTAATATAAGATATTAATATTTATATAGATATATATGGACATGCGTGACATGCATTTGCATGTGCACATATGTAGACTACAATTTGTAGTTAATATTATATAATGGATTTATATGTGTAATAATATGTATGTGATATATACACATGTGTAAATTGATTTATGGTAATAAGATAAAGATAGTCAATATTAGATATTGACAATATCTTGGAAATATTCAATATAAGATATTGACAATATCCTAGATTTATTTAATATAAGATATTATAATAAATGAGATAAATCAATCAATTATATTTTCCTTATTTTATTGGGAAAATGTTTTCTTCTCCTCCACACCTAGATGGGGCGCCCCTCTCACTATAAATAAGAGGTGGGTGTCAAGCTCTTTTGTACATCACAATTCCAAGAACTAATAGTTCTTGTGTAAAATAGAGAGCATCCTATAGAGAGTTGGAGAGAGGGGAAAAGGGCCGGTCTAGCAACCGGAGTTTTCCAATAGCAATCCATGATGGGATTCCGGCGGGCTGTTCGTGTGGACTAGCGGTAGAGGCCGAACACTTGGGCGGCTCTATGCAGAACTACTCTCCTTGGACGGTCAAAGCGTCGATCTTATAGATCAACCAAGGTAACCATCGTCTACTAGCTTATTTGTTTATTGCTTAAACGAAGTCGATCTTGGGTAAAAGGAAATCAAATTTTGAATTCCGTTGCGTTCCCGCGTAGATTTCCTAACAACAACATGATGGTTGAACGTGCCTTTTACTCCGAACTGGCCTTCTCATTCAAACTGGCGTCTATCGTCTTGGTTAACGAAGCCCAAAGTCCTTGTTGCTTTAACAAGGCCCGCATCTTGATTTTCTATAAACTGAATCTATTTCTCCCTATAAACTTGTCGATTTTCACGTTGATTGCATACATCTTCTATTGCTGGAGAACAGACCTTGATCCTAGAACATAACGATGGTAAAGACAATGGTGACGATCAACTCTACTCAAACTGCGGAGATTCCCAGGAACTTACGCTCTGATACAAGTTTGTTGTAACGGATTGCATGTGAAGATTCATAATAACATATTAATTAACGTAAAGAAACACACAAGAAACAAAAACAAGAAGAATACAGTGATTTTACTTGGTTTCCATAATGTCCCATGCGTATTTCCCGAAAATACCCTCACCGTGATTCCTCGAGCTCAAATTTGAAACCATCATATGTAACTAGACTCAAATTCAAAAGCTAACTCGAGACAAGTTCAACAGACTTGATTGATACCACTCGGGTGAACATAGATCTCAGCTGAACACCACAGACTTGAACATTTCAGCTCAGTTAACCATCACCTCAGCTGAACTTTCCAGATTCAGACGTAAAGATCAAGTTACCTTGACACACACACACACACACACAGATATATATATATATATATATGAGTAGTGCAATATCACAGTACTAAATCACAATAAAATTAACACACTACTTACTTGGCAAAACAATTGTGGATCCTAATGTTTAAATTTAATCCACATGGTTCCATATGATTTTGCCAAGTAATTAGTATGATTATTTTAGTGTAATTTAGTAGTGTGATATTGCATATCTCTCTATATATATATTGAAGAAAAAAATGTAAACAAGAATACGTATAAACTGGAAAAATTCTTTATTATTCAATTTGTTCTTCTTTGGCCGTAAAGCCTTACATTTTATAGCTATATTCTGCTATCTATCTGTTGTTCAAAAATTTCAAATTAATGTTTTCTATCTATCTGTTATTTTGAATAAATGGACAAAGACACGGTTTGAATTGGATTATAATGATGAGATAACTTGGTGAGGAAATTCTATCCGCAAGACTCTCTCAAGATGCTTGTTAGATGTGCCGCTAATGCGTAGGAAGACAAATTAGTTTTGTCTTCTTGCCTTACCATGCACAGCAGCATCCAACAGATTTGAGACGTTGAGACTCCCGGGATAGAATTTCCCTTTGGTGAGCCCTGGGAATTCTTATCACTGCACAAATACCGACCTTTGCAGAGTTTGCCTGTGATCTGCCTCCTTATTCTCTTCCAACCTTTTCTCTCCTTCGTCACATGGTAATATTTGAATTACTTTTGAATTCCTTGCTGTTGTAATTCAAATAAATGGCGTATTTATCTGATTTTGCTTCTCTGCATTTGACCGGTCTTCATTTACTTGAATTATATTATCAGTTTTGGATAATGATGAACTATATTGTCTAATACCCTCCTCAAACGAGTCTGGGGCCTTTGACCAGTCCGAGTTTTGGTCTGAGCTGATTGATATTTAGTTTGGGCAGCGGTTTAGTGAAAATGTCAGCTAGTTGCAATATAGCCGGTATATGTTTAGTGACCAGAAGCTTTCGAGCCACATGTTCTCTTACATAATGATAATCCAGTTCAATGTGCTTGTAATCTAAAGCATGATCGGCCTCACTAGGCTTTCAATCTAACCGGCAGAGTACAGGGTCAATTGTAATCTAGATAGGTGAGCAAGGTCGTATAGGGAGAAATCTAGTCGAGTACCAAAGCGGTCCAAACATTTAGTCTAGGCATATCCATTACTCGAGAAGTTTTTTAATTTACTACAAATGCAACTTAAACTAAGTGATGAAAACGAACTAAGTATGCAAATAGCTAGAGATGTGATGATCCGAACAAAGTAAAATGATATAGAATGAGGTGACTCGGGTGATGTTTCAATGAGCTAGATATGAACTTTCGTAACTACTTGGAAACAAGTTTCACTAATGAATTCTCAACACGTTCGAGTGCAATTCACTATTATCACGTTAACCGATCTCTCGCATTGGCGTACTATAACCATACACCAAACCTATCGGCTAGGACTAGATTAGGATGAATAGTGATGTATAACATTTATATGATAAAAATTACGATGTTTTATATACATTATCGACTATTTTTATATAAAATATAAGTAATTATAACGAGATAATCTTATAAAATATTAATAGCTATGAATAAATCTAAATATTATAAAAATCTAGTAAAAATGATAAAATGTTATAAATTTTGTACCGGGTTAATAACCGAGTGTAATAAGTGTCGATTCACGTGGGTATTTTTGGTATTTTACTGAGACCTTAGGTAAACCAAGACCCCGAGTGACGACATTTTTGGAGTAAAATCATATCTTTTGAAGGAATAAAGGAAGTGCCACGAGATTTAAAGTTCAAGTGGATCAATGGTTAAATGACGCCGTATCAAGTTATATTTTCGACGAACAAATGGCCCAGCAAAAGGCATTTTCTGAAAAAGAAGTCTTCATGGAAGTTATAGATCTCCTCAAGAGCTTTCCAACGCATCTTGAATTATGTCATTTGGAGATCCAGGCTCAAGTTATGATTTTATCAAGTTTGGATTAAGATTGGAAAAAATCTATCCGGATCGATCCGATTTACCTCGGATCGATCCGAGGAAACATCATGATTAGACCAAACATGTGGCCTCTGCAGAGAATATCCTGGATAATATTTTTTATTCCCGGATCGATCCGGCCCTTTCTCGGATCGATCCGGCGGGAAAATATGCCTATAAATAGAAGCGGCTTGCAGGCACATAAAGGAGGTACCAAATATATTTTCTTCACCTCTCTTTAGTAGTAGTAGTATGTATATATATAGGCCTTATGCCATAAATAAAGTAGTATCGTTATAATGCTCGAGAAATTATCGAAAAGATCAATGTTGTTGAAGTTGTTGTAGCATCCGGAAGAATACGCCTTTCGATTCAATCGTTATGTCGGGTAAAATTTCTAAAAGTATTTATGTTTGTTTTGTCTGTTTCTATTTTCGTATAATGTTAGTAGGCTAAATCTAATAACTAACCAAAGTTATGTAATCGTTTTATTTCGATCTTTTGGTAAAGGAATGTTGTCTAAGTAAAATTGAATAAAATTGAGTTAATTGAATCTTTTTCTATTGATAAAGTTTGACTTGAAAAGAATTCATAATCTAATTATGAATTGACACCTCGTAATTAAGTTATGAACTCGTTAATAGAAAAACCGGAGGGTAAATTGGCGAGTGAAAGCGTGACAACGGAACCCAATTTCTACCGAGGCGATTTGTTCTAAAAGATGAATCTTATTAAAATTTGTACTCAAGATCGCATTACTAATGTTAAATTCATCGATTTAATTGAAACTTAAACCGAAAGTTGAATTGGCGGCCTTGACAACCGGAGCCTTTAAATAAAATTGACCGTTTGACGAACGGAATGACTCCTTTTATTCGAGAGGTAGAATCGTACTCGGGACCTCGTTGAGAAAAACCGTAATATGATTGTGGACTTTGGGTGATGACAATGGACATATGACAATTTCACACGCTAATGTGAGGAGGAATTGTTAACCTTAGGAGTGCACCGTTTCATTTACTCAATTGAACCTAAAGATCGAGCACATTCCATTCAATTGAAAAGATCGTTATAAATCAATTATATAAACTTTGGCTAGTTCTCTAATAATATATTTGGCATCTATATATTTATATCTGTATATATACTTTGCAACTTATGCACATCTATATATATTTATATATCTATATATATTATATTAGAATAACTTTTAAATTACGTATTTATTTTATGTTGACTAGAATAGTAGTGATACGTGTTATAAAATTGCGGTTTAGATCGAGTTAATAACACTCTTTGGTGTTTAACCACACTTAGAAGAATTACAAAGTTCCTGAGGATACGATACTCGACTCACCATACTAGCACTACTGATTTGACCCGATACAACATCGGTTGGGGATTTGGTATTAGCACTAGAAAAGGCCACGTCGACTTTAAAGCGCCGTTGCGAGGAGCAGCTAACTTCTTTTTGTGTCTATGGTTACTACTTGTATTAGCTAAAAATTCTAGAATAAGTCAACACTTTTCTTATCTCATTTCTATTTTTATTTTAAATCGTACTTACCTTATAGGTAAGTCACCATTTTACTACTATCAATTTAGTGTTATTTTCTATTTTCGTTAGTTGATGACCCGAAAGTGGTAAGGCCCCACTCACTCCTTATAAGCTGACATAAACACTTACGAAAGGCGATTAAGAGTAGAGAAAAGCGTGGTCATACTAGTCGGAAATCTGACGAATCATCTTCAAGCAAATACGAGAATGGTTTGAAATCGGTGATGAAACACTGAACAAGAATTTGGAACATGCTCTGAGGCATGGACAAAACCTGTTAACCTTAATAATCAAAATAATAATAATAATAATAATATAAATAATCAAAATCGGAACCCGAATAATCGTAACAACCCAATAAAACCCAAGGCCTATCTCGTGACCAAACCATAAGAAGAAATCGGACTAATAATCCCATACTTTTACCTAATGAAGGAGCGAATAATTTGAGATTAAATCTCATCTTTTGGTTTAATTGACGCAAGAGCCCAATTCTAGGAGAAGATGATGAAGATCCAGCATCATCATCTCTATCTTTTGAAGAACTATGCAATCTGACCAAAAGTCAAGGTGCTCACAAGGAATTAACAAGGATGACTATGTTTCCTTTTTCTCTAAAGGCCGAGCCCGAGATTGGTTTATGTCACTTCCACATCATTCACTTACTAGTTGGGAGGAGATTCAAAGCTGAATTTACGAAACAATACTTCACTCTGGGCGAATTTGGAATTAAAAGTCGAGGTTGCTAATTTTAGACAAGGATATGAAGAAAGCGCTAGGGAATGCAGGAAAGATTTAAAAATTGTTAAGAGCTTGTCCCGACCATGGTTATTCCTTAGATATGCAAATTCAACTCTTACATCGTAAATTAAGAAAAGATTCACGTCTTGATGTAGATCATGCATGTGGTGGTTAGATTAATGATGAGTGAAGCTCAAGCGAGTTCTGATGCTATAGAAAAGATTTCCAAAAATAACGAGAATGTGGGAAACCGGTTCTAGCACCGGAAAAGTAGCTTTTTGCGGGAGAATGTACGTCTAATACGGAAGTTCTAGCACATTTAGAAAATTTGAGTAGAAATTTGATGGTTTACAACGAATAAGAACCAAAGTTCGAGGAAAATAGTACACCAATGAATACTCGAATCGGGATAATATGCCATCGAGGATTGAAGAACCAACGGGATACTCAAGAGAGGAGGTGAGTTTTCTTGGCTGACATAGGAATTTAAACAATGCTTACTCAAACTCGTTTAATGCTATTAGAAGAGGTCACCTACTTATCGATAGTGCGAAAACCCTAGTAAGCAAGGACAACCGCCGTATCGAGTTCCATATAGGAACATGAATAATAATCAAGTTTATCAAGAAAACACGTCTAATCGAAATTTACAATCATTACCTAGATCCCATCCTCAACATACCACTCAAAGTATACCATTAACTCAAAGTTCAACTCGGCTGCGAGAAGGAGTTGAAAAATAGGAAAAACTAATGGAAAATATGATGGGTGTTGTATCTACTCAAGCTAAAAATATAGAAGCGATGGTGACTTCTTTAGTGCGATCACTAAGGACATGAGTTCAATGAAAACATCTATGAGTGGACATGATACCGAGGATGAGAACGATAGAAGCCTCATTAAGGAATATGGAAGATCATTTGAGTAGGGAAGGTGAGCGTAATAATGCAGAGACCAGGAGGATTACCAAGTAACAGAAAAGGAACCCAAGAGAGGTAAATGTTGTAGTTCACGAGAAGTAGGAAGCTCGATGGAAGTAATGGAGTTGAAAACTTTGGGAATAATGAAGTAGAAGATGACTTAGATGGTAAGAATGATAAAACTAAAGATGAACTTGAATTTCTGAGATGAGGAAGAAGAAATTATAGAAAATTTCTTGAAAAGAAATAAAAGTTCGAACACGAAAGTGAAAGGGAAAATTGGGTAAAAATCCTAAGATTACGAAAAGATCCCATGGATAAAGATTTAAGGACTTTATTTAAGGAACATGTTAGAATGGAAGATAATGAAAACAAGGATGAAAAGCGAGGAAAAATGAAGGAATGCAAAGTAGAGATTGATTCAGGGAACAATTTAAAAGAAAGAATTCAAGAGCACAAACATGGCGATGAATAATACTCAAGGTTTAAGGAAAAGGAAAAGAAAGCGACAAAGGAGCCAAGGTCATAGATCTATAATCTTTACCTTACCCTCCCAAAGATCAAATCAAAAGGCAAAAGCGATAAGAAGTATGCTCGTTTCCTTGACACTTTTAGTCATATTCAAGTTAATATCCTGTTATCGAAGCTCACGATTAATATACACTTTATGGAAAATTTAGAAAGAAATTACATCAAACAAGAAAAATTAGAGGAATATGAGAATATATGCCTAAATGAAGAATGTTCATGAATTACTGCATAAGTTACCACCTAAACCGAAAGATCACGGTAGTTTTACCATTCCGTGTGAAATTGGAGGATT
This sequence comes from Gentiana macrophylla, assembly GCA_026214975.1. Classification (NCBI taxonomy): domain Eukaryota; kingdom Viridiplantae; phylum Streptophyta; class Magnoliopsida; order Gentianales; family Gentianaceae; genus Gentiana; species Gentiana macrophylla. The sequence goes on along the minus strand of JAOBSW010000252.1, from coordinate 5,722 downwards.
TACATTTAAGAAGGTCTTATGTGATCTAGGAGCAAGTATAAATCTAATGTCTTATGAGGATTATAAAAAGCTAGGCATAGGAAAGCTTACTCACATTGAAATGACTCTTGCAAATGGCGGATAGATCGATTAAGTACCACTAAAGGAATTATAAAGGACATATTGGTTAAAGTAGACAAATTCTATTTTCCATTAGACTTTGTAGTTATGGAAATGGAAGGCGGTTATTCGACACCTCTTATTCTAGGTCGTCCATTTCTAGCTCTGGGGAAGAACTTTAATCGATGTTCGGAAAGAAGAATTAATTTTGAGAGTCAATGAAGATGAAGTTACTTTCAATATTTTCAAAGCTATGAATCATGCATCATCGAATCATGTTCTTTTATAGAAGATATTCATTACATCTCACGATAATCGATTTACCAACTTTTGAAGGCAGATTAGAAGAATGCTTAACTCATGTCTATCTATAAAGAAGATGAGGAAGACATTGAAATGAAAGAGATAATTCTTTCTTTAGATCTGAAAGTTTTACCTTTAAACCACCATGGCATAAGTACTTGGAATTAGAACTAGAAGGACCGGTTCTTAAATCGTCAATAGAAGATCCGCCAAAGAATGGAAATTGAAACCATTACCTTTAAATCAAAATATGCTTTTCTACAAAGCGATAATCTATTACCGATTATTATTTCATCGACTTTAAGCGAGCAACAAGAAGATCAATTACTTAGAATGTTGAAAAAGCATAAGAAAGCTTTTGGATGGATGATTCTTTGATATTAGAGGTATTAGCCCCGAGATTTGCGTTCATAAGATAATTCACGAAGGAAGATGCTAAGCCTTGTATTCAACATAGCGCCGCCCTCAACCCGAATTTGACTAATTGTTAAGAAAGAGGTCATTAAGCTATTAGAGATGGGAATAATTTTCCACATGCTCGAGATAGTGAATGGGTTAGTCAACTCAAGTTGTACCAAAGAAAGGAGGTTTCACGGTGAAAGAGAATGATAGGAATGAATGGATTCCAACAAGAGAAATTACGAGTTATCGAATGTGCATTGATTTTAGGAAGCTGAATGATCATACTAAGAAAGATCATCATCCACTTCCATTCATAGTTCAAATGTTGGAGCGGTTAAGTGGTCATAAATATTCTTTTTTTCTTAGATGGTTATTCAGGTTATTCTGATTTTCATTCACGGAGGAGATAGGAAAAGACTACTTTCACTTGTCCTTATGGAACTTTTTGTATATAAAAGAATGCCGTTTGGTTTATGTAATGCTCTGCTCGTTTCAAAGATGCATGATGGCTATATTTTCCGATATGGTTGAGAAATTCTTAGAAATTTTATGGGCGACTTTAGTGTTTACGGAGATTCTTTTGGTAAATGTTTATCGCACTTAGAAAGAGTGTTACAACGTGAGGATACCAATTTAGTTTTAAATTGGGAAAAATGTCATTTAATGGTATCGGAAGGAATTGTCTAGGCCATAGAATCTACGAAATAGGAATTGAAGTTGATAAAGCTAAGGTTGAAGTAATTGAAAAATTACCACCACAGTTAATCTAAGAACTCTAAAGGATTTCTTGGACATGCGAGGATTTTATAGGAGATTTATTGCCGATTTTTCAAGATAGCAAAGCCTACAAGTCATTTGCTTGAAAAGGAAGTACCTTTTTAACCGATAGTAAATGTAAGGAAGCTTTTGGACCTTAAAAGCGAGATTGACTCTTTGCACCCGGTGCTAGTAGCACCAGTTGGAATTTGCCATTTGAGATTATGTGTGATGCAAGTGATTTAGGCTGTAGGAGCAGTTTTAGGACAAAGATATAACAAAATTCTCAAAGCTATTTACTATGCATCTCATCGTTAAATCAAGACTCAATTGAACTATACAACTCTGAGAAAAGAAGCTGTTGGCTGTAATTTTTGCCTTAGATAAGTTTAGATCATATATTGTTGGTTCTAAGGTAATAATTTATACAGACCATTCGGCGTTGAAGTATTTACTAAGTAAGAAGGATCTGAAACCACGTCTTCTTAGATGGATTCTCTTACTTCAAGAATTTGATATTGAAATTAAAGATAAAAGGAAGTGAGAATGTAGTAGCGAGATCATCTAAGTAGAATGGAAAATGATGTTGAAAAGGGAATAGAAATTAAAGATTCATTTCTGATGAACAACTTTTAGAATAGATACTCCTTCCGACCATGCAGATTATTAAAGAATAGAATTCCTTCTAAGGAAATGTCACCACAGTTTGGAGATATCATTAATTACTTAACTTTGTGATTATATTCCGTCTCATTGGACTTAGCGTGAAGAAGAAATTCTTTTATGACTTAAAATTCTATTCTTGGGAGGAACCGGACCTTTTCCGTAAATGTTCGGATGGGATAATCGGAAAGTGTGTGCCCGATAATGAAATTTTAAGTATTTTATCATTTTGTCATGATCGTGAAGCGAGAGGTCATCATGGAGGTTGGAAAAGCTGCTTTTAAAGTTTTACAATGTGGTTTTTATTGGCCTACGCTATATAGAGATGCTTATAAGTATGTCAAATCTTGTGAATCTTGTCAAAAATGGGAAATGTATCTAAAAACATGAAATGCCTATGCAACCTATTTTAGAATGTGAGTTATTTGATGTTTGGGGTATAGATTTCATGGGACCATTCCACATATCTTTTGGAAAAGATTTATTCTAGTAATGGTAGATTATGTTTGAAATGGGTAGAAAGTGAAGCTCTTCCCACTAATGATACCAAAGTTGTCATCGATTCCTTAAAAGAACATATTCACTAGATATGGCATTCGAGGGCTATCATTAGTGATAGAGGTTCTAACTTTTGTAATAGACCATTTACCAAGATAATTGAAAAATATGGTGTGACACATAAGTTAGGAATGCCTTTATCATCCACAAACCCAGTGGTCGAGTAGAGGTGTCTAATAGAAATCAAAAGAATTGTAGAAAAACGGTTGGATTCAAATCGAACAAAGCCCAGCGATTAAACTGAGCGATGCATTATGGGCGTATAGAAACGACTTTTAAAACACCAATTGGTTGTTCTCCTATAAGTTAGTTTTGGTAAGTCTGTCATCTCAGTTGAGTTAGAACACCGAGCCTTATGGGCTATTAAATTTTGAATTTCGATCCTAAGGTTGTCGGTGATCATAGATGCTTCAATTGTGAAACTAGAAGAATTCCGTCTCGATTCTTATGAAAGCATTCGAATACACAAGGCATACGAAATCTTTTCACGATAAAAGAATCTATAGTCGTGAGTTCCATGTAGGTGATCAGTACTCTTGTACAATTCACGTTTAAAGTTATTTCGAAAGCTTAAATCAAGATGGAGCGAGTCCATTTAAAGTAACGAGTTTACAAATGGAGGTTTGTTGAACTAAGCGATGGAAATACAACTTTTATAGCCAATGGCCATAGAGTAAAGTTATTTGTGGAAGGAGAAGGAACACGCACTAAAGAAGAAATAATGCTACTAAGCCAGATCCTCCGACAAAGTAAGCGAGAAATCAAGAAGCGAAAAGTGGAGGAACTAAATTGACCGAATACCGGTGCTATCTATCTTTACTCTACTTTTACTGTGTTTTTATTTATGTTTAAATTAGTTTACGTCTTTTACGGATAGGCGTAAAAAAAGCTGGATGCCTTTTAGATAGAATAGGAATTTTTATATTGCTTTTAAAATTAGGCTTGGATAAAGATGTCGCGTTTAAAATAGAAGCTTGGTTTTGAGAAAAACAAGCAATTGTTGAGAGAGATCAGTTTAGAGAAGTATGAAATGGAAAATCGAGAAGTTCGATAAAGAGAAGGGCAAAAGTTTTTAAGAAGGTGTAGAAAGCACATGGAAAAAGTGAGCATGAAGAGAAATGTAGAAAGCACAACCAAATCCAGGATGAGTGTTTGAATGTTGTTAAGAAGGAGCGATTAGGTGGTTATCAAAAAATCGATGGAAATCAAGAGAGAAAATTCGAGCATACTCATTTCTTAAGATTAGGTTAATGGACCGTTATTATAGAAATCTTGAAGATTTAAGAATGGTGGGAGTAGAATTAGATTAAGTTTTGTTTATTTTAATTTTAAGACTTCAAAAATTTTATGATAAAACTTATTTTTATCATATATATGATTTATATGATATAATTGAGGATTATCATGCAAAAATATTTTTTTAGTTTAAAAAAAAAAAAAAAAAAAGTGGTCGGATCGATCCGACCCTAACCCCGAATCGATCCGGAAGCTAAAAAAACCTAAAAGAAGCAGGATCTTCCTTTCTTCTTTCTTCTTCCATTTTTCTAAAACAGCCGCCTCCTTTTCCCCTCAATTGAATTTTTCTTCAAATCATCACACAACATCACCATTAAACTACCCACCTCTTATACTTTTCTCATTTTCCATTCCTCTCTTCAAAGTTGCATTTAAATTGAAGAATTTTCAAGGTAGCTTCAACTTTTATTCCGTGAAATTTCCATCTTTTCGGCCAAATTTCAACTTTTTAAGCTTTGTAAGGTAACATTGTAGTCACTTATTTTCTTAATTTAGTTTTTAAGCAAGTCTTTATTTAATTCCAAAATTTTGTGTAACTCATTTGTGTTGTTTTGTGTTGTTTTGTGTTGTTTTGTTATTTTGTCATTATAAGTAGAATGGCCGAATCATCGAAAGCTAGTAAAAACGTAAACCTAATATCCCACCCAAATTCCGTCCATGAAACTAGGCCTTTGAAGAAGAAGAATTGGTGATTAGTTTGATAGAACCTTGCATCTGCTGCTGACTAAGAAAGCATTGAAAAATAAATTTGGAAAGTGTTTGATTCTGCGATCGAGAGGGTTTTGGATTTTAAGAGATTTGGGAAGGGAGGTAAAGAGATTTTGAAAGCGACATTGGTTGGAATTAGCGAGTTTAAGGTCGGAGAAATTAACACCACCTTAGTAGGCTTGAATTTTATTCTCTGGTAGCAACTCGCCCAATGCTACGGAAGATGGTGAGTTAACCATCAACCTAAGAACTAGAGCAGTGCCGTTTACTCCTCACATTATAAATGCTATTTATGGTATCACTGATATACCGAGAGAATGAGGACTATTATACGATTTGGAATTTGGATGAGCACTGAGACTTTGATTATATTGTTTCACTAGCCCGAATGAGTTAGATCCATTTGCCGTCTGGCATGAAAGCGAGTTTTCTATGGAAAATGTATCACGGGATATGAGCCATTAAGCGTTTTATTAGTCACCTCTTTTACCTACTCGGCATTTTACATCTTTTGGTAAGAGATTTGTGTATTGCTTGCAGGCTATGGTCAATGATATACCTACCGTGGATGTGGCGAGTAATGTGTAGAAGGGCCAAGAATTTGCCTGAATACTGAACCAGCGATCACATGCCTTTTCCGTGTTTATTTCTTCCTGTGTGTAGCGGATAGGAGTCCCCTGAGCTCCCAAATGATAATTTGATGATGGTGGATGACACCTTTATGAGTCTGGTTTACCACTTAGGCGGCGGGAAGAATAAACTTTTTGGACCACAACCGTCAGCGACCTCGGCCTTACTCAATCCATCATCCTCGCTTCATCCAGTCAAACTCAAACTCAACTTCCGAATACCATCACTTTACGATATGTTCCAATCCTTGGCCTATGATGTTCATCGTGCTAATGCCAATATGGTGTTTTGCGGAAAGGAATAAATT